>JAUKWC010114485.1:25457-66093 GCA_032356245.1 Endocladia muricata
GTCGTACGATCTCAAGCTCCGTAGTAACTGGCCGGGTCTGGACCGCTTTGAGGCGCGCGATGACCACTTGCCAAGGGTATATATGCCGACTTGATTGGGGATACTTGGGAGGCCTTGGGGCTTCACTGTGATGGGCCTGGAGATGACGGTGCCTATTCAGAGTTCATCGCGGTGAACTTGGAGCTGTAGGATGCCGAATCAGAAGACACAAGAGTGCGTCGTCGTCGGCGGGTGACATTGTCGAGTACCACGCCTGGTTTCGGAAAATCTGCGCAGCGTCGTCGCTCGTTATCTTCCTGGCTGGCGGACGAGCCGGAGCTGGACCTACAGTGTAGCGACAACGAACGGGACGGCGTTCGGGCACACACTCCTTTGCGACAGACTGGTGAGGCTTTTTGGTACACTCTCCACCCATTGGTTCTCGAGCCGAAAAGGCCCCCTCGTGAAGCACCAGATCCAGCCAACCGTTTTAGTCTGTATCCACGGCGGGAATAAATGCCGGAAGAGTCGCCCCGCGAGGAAGGCCTATCGACAGTACTTCTTGCAGTTTTGCTCGGCGTGAAGATGTCGGTTCGCCATGTCCACAGCTGCAATTTTCACGACCTCCTGAATCATCACGCTTACAACTTGGGTGAGCGCCTGGAGGGTATGTCTCAGCTTCTGTTGACAGACCCTCCGTTCAACACCTGAAGCAAGCCGGGCACGGATCACTCTGCCCATGATGTCTTCGCCCGCGAGGGCAGGGACGCCTCCATCACAATATTCGACGGAGTGCTTGCCAAAACCGGCCACGGAATCATTTTCTGTAATGGTCTACAATTCGGCATATGGATTTCGCGCCTCAAGCGTTACAACCGAGAGGTGTAAGATGAGTTCAGTGACGGGGTCAGCGCATGGAGGTGGAGGTGGCAGAAGGACCTTGTCTCTAACGAGGAGGACCAGGCGCGGGTGCACGTCCGAACTCGAGGTCATCACACGAAAAACCCGCGTATAAGACGATGTGTGCATACCTTTCTCATACAACGACCTGCTTACTTCTAGCGTACGAACTTGCCGCTTGAAATGCAATTTGCCCGGGTATGCTATCAAAGCGACGGATACTTGCAGTCTTTGCAAGCAGCATGGACAAGCTGTATGGATGAAGTCCCCCTGTTGGAGCCCGGGAAGATGGTGCGGGGAGCTGATGAAGGAAGTTGCATGAAGATTCCTAGACCTGCGCAGAAGAGCATCAAGCATACGAGCGAGCTGGTGTTGCAGTACTCGAAACCAGGGGATTTTTGACTTATATACTCAGTGGTATTTACGCGACTGCAAAAGCATGCCTGGGGTTTCCGAGACATTGTCTTTCCGTGGGCGGCGACAAGGATGACAACTGCGTCAGTGAAGCTCTCCCGAGCTTGGTTTAGGCATACTGCGAACGCGTTGTGAGCCCCACATTCGAGATTTGTGGCTCTCCGCGGGTTCTGGAGCTTTCGGAAAGTTCATTGGCCGGCGTGAGTCTCAAGTCGTCTGCAAGCAGAGCGAGCAGCACTGAAGATGCTCCTGCTTGGTGTCCCCGTTATTACTGTCTACCGGAATACATGGCAGGTTTACTGCGAGCTGCGCCGGGGATCTCATGGTTTCTCGGCACTATTCATGGGTACCGATGGACAAATGGCCGGGCAGGCACTATACCCTGCTCGAGACGCAAGGCCTGCTCACAATACCGGCGGGTGAAGCGATGGCGGGGTGTGTGCTGGTGCGTCCGTTGACTGTGAATTACGAAGGTGTGGCACTCATGGTTTTTGCGGACCGGGTCATCGCGACAGTAGATACAATCCTCCCCTTCTATGGGACGCAGCTATACGTGGATTTTCGTGAGCGCACGCGAGAGAGGAGGAAAAAGTACGGAGGCAGACTCGTGGGGGTACACCGAGAACGTTTCAACCCGGTAGCCCTTCCCGTAGAAAGGCGGTCGGGATCCCGATACGGTCGAGGGCATAAGATCTACATAGTACCGGCACTCTATCATTTCGCCAGTTTCGTGCGTAACGCTCGCTACTTCCCTGGGCAGGGGGGGGAGGAGCGAAACAGAGGCACTTCTAGAGCGCGAGACTCCAACCTGGAATTTTACAAGGAGCGAGGGGAATTTTCGCACAAAGCTCTACTTTACATGCACACTACCACCATCCGTGCGACACATGGGGTTCTGAAGACCGAGTAGCTCTCCGAAAACTACGAGGACAAGTTGGGCTTCTGAGTACGTGGTAGGATCGTCCAAAATTGCGTGCAGATAATCAAACTTAAACAATAGATGGCATTATGGGAACCAGTTCCGGCCAGCAGGCAAGAACATGGCCGCTGATGAAGACTTGTGCTCAGCCAAGAGAAAAGTCGCCCAAGAAAGTGGCCGATTTTGCGGCCGCTATAGCAGGAATAAGAGGTTTCCGACGAAATGAAATTTTACAGTACGGCGGTGTGAATAGTGCCAGCGGTTGAGATCTACAAATGTCGGAACACTTAAGCAGATGGATGTGCAAAACTTAACCTGAAAATAATCATTCATCGGCCCGTGGATATTCACATGTGCAGATCTCAACCCCTGTCATTGGTGACACCCCACAGAGCTTATAAACTCTATACGTTTCGAACGTGAAATGCGGCTACCGCCACGTGCTCAGAACTGTTTCTTTGTGTGCGCGACAGTATTTGCCGCCTACCGTGCCGGTTCGACCTGCTGTGGCCCTCCCCTCCATAGCAATCCTGCGCTACCGATTTCTTCTCCCAATCTTTCCCTTTTCTAACGTCACCCATGCTCCCTCCCTCGCACATGGATCTCTTTTTTTGATCCCCACCTTCCCATCATAAAGTCCCTCTTCCTTCGTTCCTATTCTTGATCCTTTCTCGTAAGTAACGTAATTATGAACTGGCCGATAAGCTTCCCATCACGACCACCACACGCGACTTGCTCAAGTCGGCCACGGAGCCAGGGGCAGAGGTACAATCGCAGCCAGAATATTAGCCGGCGGCGGGGAGATTGAAGTTCCGGGCCTAAGCAGGCACGCAGCCCACTCTATTGTAGTGGCCACCATTCAAAACCCTACGCCGAGACGCCTGAGGCCAGGCACAGCCTTTCTCCTGCCCCTTTCCCCCAGTCGAGACTTTGGGCTGTGGGGATTCCGATTTAGCTGCCACGGAGGTGCAGAAGCAGCCAGTGTTGTTTCGAATGCTCTCAAACGCTGACTACAAGCCCACCGAGATCTACGTATCTATTGCGAAGACCATACAGCCGCAGCACGCTGCTCGCAAAACTACGCACGCCATCATCGACAGCCTTCAGGCTAGTATGGTTGAGCGCAGCTGCAAGTACGTCCTTGGCGTCATGTCGTTTACGGTGCGACGGTACGATGATCCCCTTCTACCGCATGTCGGTGACAAGACCATCTACGAAGGCACAGTCTTACGCGAAGGCGCGAAGGGTGCTTTGGCGGACAGCCACCATCGCAGCTAAGCTGTCCTTAACATCAAACAGGAAAATGGCGGCACTGCATGGTCTCGCGAGCGCCTCCACGTGCGTCTTGTCCGCCATAAGGATGTACAGGACATAATAAATATGGCAATCATGTCCGACGTGTCCCAGCAGAACAATTCCGCCGGACTGGTGCACATCGACGAGCCGGTCTGCCACTACCATATGAGTGTCGTAAAATTCGCACAAGCTCTCGCCGTCGAAAACGACATGGACCAACTAGCGTTGAGTGTGAAGGGATCTGGGGTAGCAATGAAGATGGCCATTGCTCTGCCAGCAACCGGCCTGTCTGCCTACTGCCGCTACGTACGCGTAGCAAAGACATTCCTCCGAGACTCAGGCCTCGTCAAAGTTCTATGCGACGTTGCCTTCGATGCCTCCGGGCCAAAAAAGCTTGGCATCACTCACCTTGATGACCAGTATCTTTGGTCAGAGATCCCTCCGGTCGTAGCTTTGTGCATGACTTCCGCGTGGTGGGTCATCAACAAAACGGACCGCGACGGAATGTTTGAATCTAAAGCTTTCTATGCGTGCGCGCGCAAGCTGTTCCATGACGGACTAGACTTATTCAAGAAGGGCGGCGAGGCGATGAACCTCATTTGTGACGACTGTCTGGGAGCCGAGATTGCGAAATCGAAACTCCCCAGAACTTGGGTCACAGCGCTCTACCCGAACGAGGTGCGCCTTTTCTCCGACAAAGACGAAGACCCCCGAGGAGGTCTGGACAAGCGCAAAACGGCCAGCGCTACGCGCTTCGCGAATAACGTGACTGAGTACTTCGCTCATGGGCCCAGCAAGCACACGGACCCCGGCGCGCATGACAAGCCGAGCTGCTGTAGCATGGGCACGCGGCTGTACCCGTCGTGCTCCGGCTCCCCACACAAATGCACTCGAGCCTGCAGTCCGTACGCGGAAGGCCCCAGCAGTGTTGTCCGCCACAAAAGTGTCTGCCATGACGACATCGGCTGCACCCTCCGCACGGTGAAAGCCTCGACTTCTGCAGGTTGTGCAGTCCGCGAAGTATGGTGGATTCAAAAGGGCAGTGCAGTAGGCAAGATGAAGGGTCGCCGAAGATACCAAGGCGTTCCAAGACAACACAGGCCAACGTGAAGGTGCCACGCAGATGTTCGACGACCAGGTCCCGAACCAGGTGCAGGTCTGTCCTCCCGACGGGACCCTGGTGTTTGATAAAACTCCCGACATCTGGGAAAATAAGGCATACATCGGCCTGCCAGATCATGCAGAACACAGATTGCGGCTGTGAATGGCGAAAGACCTGCGGCCCATGCTTTCGCTGCTTCCCATCCACATGACCATTGGTCACTGGGCGCACTTCTACCTCACCATACAGGTTGTCGTAGCAATGCATCCGCTTGAGTTCGTCATGGCGAGCTACGTCTATTGTAGCGAGCTTCAGGGTATCGATGTGCTTCGAGACACCTGGAGGCCCAACCGGCCTCAGACACACTTTTGGGGGAGTACGGCAGACGGGGGTGAGGGTTACGGCAAAGAATATGGCTACTTTGAGAGACGACAAGGACAGCTTCAACAACTTTGCTACACGTGCCGTGAGAACTTCGCCGCCTACAGCAGCATTCCGCTCGGTGGCCTCGAGGCCGTCATGTTGACGCCCAAGCGGAAGCTTTCCACCGTTGAAAAGTTGTTTTTGTTCATTGCGAGCACATCCGACGGGGAGAATGTACTGGGAGAGAGGCCAAATGAGACCTAGTGGAGCGCGGTTGTCGACGAGAAGAAAGACGAGCGGGGCGCGGTAGGCCAGGAGCCGCGAATCGCCCGCTACTCCAGTACACGCAGCCTGGTGATGGAAGTCCGCGATTCGAGGGGGGACTGGGTTCGGGCTTCGCGAAGGTTTGCGCAGCTCGACGCGTGGGTAGGTCAGCTTACTGCGTATGTCGTTCCGGGAACGACATCTGGCAGGGAGCAATTCATGCCTGAGACAGGGGGTCGGTTTGTGGTTACTGGGAAGGTTTGCCCATGGCAAGCGCCGCATAATGACTTTTACATGACATTGAAATCGGAGACGTGGGGTCCTTTTGCACTCAAGAGGAAAGCAGTGCGCTTCCTGTCGTGGGTGCATGACCAATCACACGCGTTTTCATACGGAGAGGAGAACGAACAGGTGGCAGTGGCGGCGTTGTTCAAGATAAAACATATCATTGTGCCGCCCAACTCTGCGGTTTTCGGGCACGGGCATCTCACACGCGTGCGGGTCTCGATAAGACGACCGCATTGGGAATGAGTTCACGTTAGGATACCATGTTTACATTATGCCGGAAGTAAAGGTGTGCCGGACGAGGCGTTCTACGCGCTGAGAGGGCTATTGCAGTTTTCGACCAGTGAGATGGCGCGTGTTAAACGTACGAATAACGACAGAGGTAGGGAGTCGGACAGTGTGGATGAAGTGGAAGCGGTTATGTTTGCAGATCCGGACGCGAAAGGGAGTAGGGCAGAGGAGGTCGGTCCTAGAGACGATGGCCTCGACTCCGACGACCCCGAGGATTTGGTTGAGCTTCGGACAAGTAGTTCGGAAGATTAGGTGGCTACACGAAGAAGTTGTTCAACAGCGTGAGGTAATACAAACTAAGTTACTATACTCCAGTGTGAGAACCAGTTCCCGGGAGTACGCCACACTAAAGCGGCTGAGAGAAGCGCGGCTCAGGAGCAAGAAAGGTTACCCAGAATAGTGGGAGGTTCTGGGGCGACTATAGCAGGAAAAGGAGGTTTGAAAAGTAATGAGTATTTGAACAAGGTGTATATCATCTATGACAGGGGCTGAAATCTACACATGCGAACACAGGTGAGCAGGTGGATGTCGAAAAGCTAATCTGAAAAACAACACCCATCTGCCAGTGCATTTTCATACGTGCAGATCTTAAACTTTCTCACTCGGGTCACCTCAACGAGCTTACAAGGTATTCACTATTCAGCGCCACGAAATACACGTTTCTGACCGCTCTCTAATGTCGACCCGAGGTTCGTTTTGGTTCTCCGCTTCGCGTTATCTGTGTAAGATCTGTTCAGCAGAAAAGGTGTGTGCCTTCTGTTCTGCACAGGTCGCCTGTAGCATGGCTACTGGAAGGGGAGAGTGAAGTGTTGAGGCCTGTACTCGCGGCGTGCTTCTCAGGATACTCGGCCATACAGCATAGGAAGAAATTCGGTCCGCATGAAATGTTGCCGCCTCGACTGTAGGGCTCAGCCTTGCGCTGCAACTGGCAGACCTTCGGCGCAAGCCACGCGATGCCAGAAGTGTAAATGCGTACGCGCATTGTGGACCTGTGCCGCCTCGATGCACACAGCAGGCTCTACTACGTAAATACAAAGCAAACGAAAGAACCACTGCGCTTGAGCTCCGCGACACAGTCAAACGTCTCATAGTTGCCACGTAGTAAACTGGCGCCTTCGAACAAAACTCGTAAACTCTGCCATGTCTTATGCGGATTACACGTTCGTCCTTGTTTGCTTTCCGATATGTTTGTAGTACTGTCGGAGATACCAGCTCAGAGTTTCACACATCACCATTTTCCCTGTAACGTCAGCAAGGTTCGTGGTGAGGCAGTGGCGCCGAACATCCCCGAGCATAATTCTCAGTTTCATAAAGCCGTAGATGGTGCATCTTCCGCGTACCGGTCTTCATTGCAGTGGCGCAAAATCTGTCGTAGAGCTATTGGGAGTACGATGAGCCGAAGGTATGTTCATCCGCGTGCGGCAGGCTACGGGGCATCATGTGATATTGAGGTAGGTAATGTAAGATATGGAACCCCGGTGTACTGCACAATTCTCAGTATGAGCTGGATGCTTTTACTACGAAATGAACTGCGAGTTGTCAGTGCGAGTGTTCACCGGACCCGGCAGTTCAGAATATTTTTTGCGGAAGCTGACGTCCATTCGAAATACCGCCGTACTACACGAGCTCCAGGTTTCGGAATGCCACGAAAGGCAATATTCCATGCCATTTCGAATTGTGCAGTATAAGGGGAAGGTTTAGTGTGGTACTGCACCTGGTGGACGTCCGCATCTATTTCTGAAAACACAGACAGAACCGTTTATACGCGTATAAACTATCCGCGTTCTTCACAAGTATGCATTGTTGTAGAACCAAGGGGACTTTTGGACGGATTCATTGGGGTTCTGCGTCCTGCTAGACGTTATCGTGAGAAGCCATAACAATTCGAAAGTCTCTACTTTGATGGGACATCGCGTGGGCCTACAGAAGTAGTTTATAAACCTCCTTCTGAACTTCTGTTGACGTTTGAAAGCTTGCCTCATGTGCGTACAGATGACACATAGTGACAATCGTCGAGCAGACATTCAATTCCACGCCATATTCCATGAGGTCGACTCTGGCCTCAGACATGGCAGGCTCACCACAGACAGAGTCCCCAAATTTCATGATACGTGCGATGTGCGTGCTAGGTATTTCAAGTGTACTTTGCACTACACCCGTCGGTGGCATGGAAGTAAGGGTTATAGATTCCTCTATTCAGAAATACAACGCACTGCTGGCCGATCTTGTCACGAACTCATCCTGTCCAGTGGTCCGCAGTTCAGGGTATGTCTTTCCCGCCTAAAACAATACAGCTAGTAAATATAGGTCTAGGAGAGGAGCTAGGCCATGGCGAGAAAGCGAAGACCATCTCAGAGCCTCGTTTTTGAGGTGGGGGATCAGCGGATGGCACAGGTGCAAGCACGACGGTATTACACGCCAAACCCAGGAATAAAAGGAAGCCACCACTCGTCGCTCACTGAATGGCCTATTCACGTCTGGCGGAGGAGTATATCGTGAAGGTGCAGGTCACTCATGTATGCTACCGAACCAAAGGGTATGTGCAGTCATCGCATGCACCATGGACGAGCTGTATAAATGGAATCTCGCCGTTGGAGCACGGTGGGGTGGTAGGAGGATTTGACAACGGGACTCGCCTGCAGTTGCTCCGACCTGAACGGAAAAGCATCTAGCACATGAAAACTATGATGCCGCAGTCGGCAATACCATTGGACTCTATGGTTACTCTCCCGAGCACTACTTCCGCAACTACAAAACCCTACGGTCGGCTTCAAATCCAGGCGATATCGTCAGTTTCGGCGAGGTTAGCAACCGCCTCAGTCAGCTTAATCAAGCTTAATGAAGTCGTTTTGCGAAAGTGTTCTGAGCAGGGCGTACGAAACTGATGGTCTTCTGCGGGTTTTGGAGGTGGCTAGAAGTCAGATGCCGCGCGTGGAACGAAATGTCGCCGAGAGGAGCAGAAAAGGACCTCGAAATGCTCCAGCCGGGTGTACCTGGTATTGGTTTCTACAGGCCTGGGTAGTTCGGTTCATCGCAAACCGCGGCAGCGATCGTCTTCTTTGGCTCCACTTTTCCCAGGCACGAATACCCTTTCGGCCGATAAGGTATCAAGGCCTTCCGAACTTGCAGTACCTTTTAGTGCGGAGGGTGTTGAAAGCGATGGCTGGCTGCGTAGCGGTGGATTTATAGACTTTGAAGTACAGAGGTGTTAGACTATGAGTGTTTGCATACCTGGTTTTCGCGGAAGGGGAAAGGACCTTCACTTCCTGTTGGACGCTGTTTCATGCCGACTCAAGGCAGTGCCCACGGGCGCAAATCGAGGAGTAGGGGCGTGGAAGTTTTGCGTTATATAAAGAATTGTTCAACAGCGTAGCTGTTCTCGTGGAAAGGCGGACGGAAACCCGTGAAAGTTCGACCTATGAGGTCCGCGGCTCGGTAGCACGATTTCTGTGGTCGGGTTCATGAATGACAACCGGCTTTTCGGTGCTCATGACGGCGCACAAAACATAGGTCCTCGTCGACAGGTGCACGCGAACGTAGAGGCTCCCAAGGATCGAGAGGACCTGTGGTAGAAATTTGGACATCCACTCAGCATCGGTACGATCCCTGCCACGCATTGGATGCTGCAGGCCGATGGGCCGTTCACAATCTACGTGATTACGTTCAGGTGCAAAGAACGTCTTAAAAATAATAATAAAGAACGCTGCCGAAAGAAATCTCTGACACTAGCTGTCAGTGCATGTGCGCACTATCGCAAGCACAGTACTCTATGGCCGTCCGGAGATACAACTTCGTCTGAGTCCAAAGAGGGTTCACCCCAATAATTGGCCGATCCTTAGGCCGCAGTGGCGGAAGAACAGGTTGTAAACAGTAGTGACGAGATAATTTCGACGGATGTCACGAACGGCAGGTCCTGCGATCAGCTCATGTCCAAACGCAAAAGCAGATGAACGTGTTTTTTCAGATACCCCTTCGGGTAGTTTCACATAAGCAGATTTTAGCCCCTGTCGTGACTGATACCCCTTCCGCCTCAGAAAATGGTATGTTTTTGAGATACGAAATTCTAGCCTTGTAGCCCGTGCAGAACTGCCCCTTGCAGGGCGTCCCGCCACTTCCCAGGAACGGTGCTCTTTCGAGCTGCTGTGGCCTTCGGCTTGCTCAGCCATTTCCGCTGCGACTCTCATTTCTCCAGATTTACAATCGCTACCGTCACCCGGGTACCCTCTTCCGCCGACTGATTCTTCCTTTCCATCTCTGCCTTCATACTTCCGACTACCTCCATCTTCAATACCAAAGTTCACTATGTATGAGAACTGCTATACTCTTAACCTGACGGACAGGCTTTCCTGGATGACCTCTGCACGCGACTTATCCACGTCAGCCATCGTACCGCCGCGCACAGGCCGATCCGAAGCCGCAGCTGGCCGTGGGAACTGTAGATTGTGGGCCTAAAACAGCTGTACAACCAATTGAATCGGAGCTGCAGCCCAGTAACAATGTGCTGTGCGACGCATCGGGCCAGCCGCATCCTCCGTCGGACCGCTGCTCATCGCCGGAGAACTTCGACGGTAAAATTCGCCATGTGTTCGCCGTGGTGGGTGCAGACCAGCGGGTGTCTTGTCGGACTTTCTCGAAGGCGGACTGCTACTCCACCAAAGTCTACGCCGATGTCTGGCAGTCTCTGAACTCGCAACGCGTTCCTTTCGAAAGCAAGGACCCCCCCCTCCAAGGTCTCCAAGTAGACGTCGTTGAGCACGTCTACAAGTACGACTTTCCCGTCCGCTCGGTCACCGTGCGACGCCGCAGCGATCATTCAATACCAGATATCGGCAATCAGATCATCGACGATCGCACTGTGATGTGTGAAGGCGCCAAGTGTCCTACTTTAGACCCCCTCATTGCCATCAAGCCGTTATTTGCGTGAAGGAGGAAAAGCAGAAGAAAACGTGGGCCTGCAATCGCCTTCGTGGGAGCCTCGTCAGCATCGAGGATAGCCAGGATATCACAGATACGCAAACCACATCCTACACGTTACAGTGAGAGGTCACCACGACGCTGGTCCGCATCGAGAAATCCTTCTCCTACTACCTTAACGTCGTAATCCACTTCCTGCGGGCTTTTTTCATGAAAAAAAAACGCAGCACAAGCTCAGAAAGGAACTGATGAGGCTATGCCGATGACTATTCAGCTGCTGGCTGTGGGCCTGTCCGTCTATGGCGATCATGTACGCATAGCCGAGAAGTTTCGCCAACACTCACGCCACGTGGCAGTGGTGAGCTCCTCGAGCTTCGACAGCTCGACCACTAGAAGGCTTTGCATAATGGCTCCCCCCATAATGGCGCCCATCCTCGGTCAAAGGTCCCTACACTCGCTGTTATGTCGATGAAGTTCACGTCGCGGATCACCAACAACGCAGAGCGCGGCGGACAGCTCGACTTCGAATCGTTAACTGGGAGCGCGTACATGCACATAGAAGTCGCACTTCGATTTTTCATATATATGCGAATTCCAAGGTCCACATTTCCGACGACGTTCTGCGCACAAAACTTTTGGAATCTAAGCTCGTGAAGGTTTCCATCGATGAGCCCCTCATCAACACAATTGGTCTCTGCTGGAAGTAAACAACGCCTCCTCAGAAGTCCTGGAAAAGTGCAACGAGGCCCGCGCTACATAAGTGGCGAGAAATATAATTACGCAATGTACTATCGGTCTAAGAAAGAACACCGCCCCGGCTTATGTGATCACCCTGGCCGCTGTACCTTCGATATGCAGCTATTTTCGGCATATCCATACCTCTCATGCGACTACGCGCTAGTCTGACGTCACGGTGTGGCGAATTTCAACAGCACTGGCTGGCAGAGAAAAGATCTCGAAAAAGAGAGGGGCTTCATCACTGTTGGGGTCGACCCCTCGACTTGTGGAGGTGGTGGAGTCTGGGAAATCTTGCGGATTTGGAACAGCGTGGAGTTATCGAGACGAGTGATCTTGGAGACTGCCATGGCAGATATTCGGAAAAATATGAGGACTAACAGGACCAAGGTAGCCTAAAAGAATATCGGCCAATTTCACGGTGTCCCGCCAACGCTCGACGACGAGGTTTTCAACCAGCTCCCCGCCCATAATCGCGACGAAATTGCGATGTTCGATTAGATCTTGGAGGCTTGGCACGAGCTCGCCCACATGGGCGTCGCAGATCAGAGTGAGGAAAAGGTACGGCTGTTGATGCCGTATGACCCATACTCGCTGCCCTGGTTGCCTCCGATGCACATTCCCACTGAGCACCTATCGCATCGATACCTCGCGGTCAAGGGCGTCCCAGCTATGGACTAGCTTTAGTTCGCAATGGCTGGCTCCGTCAGTTTAGGCTAATTTGGGGCTTCCAATCTGGATCCAGACAACTGGAAGCCAAACCGGTCTCAATCGCTCGTTACTAGGCCTCCGGCGGACGGAGATAGGGAATATAGCAGTGGGCATGCGTGTTTTTGAGCAGCAGCGAGGTGTGCTTCACTATTTCGGCTATGCTAGCCTTGAAAAATTCACGGACTACAGTGGTGCTCCTCACGGCAGTCTAGAGCCCCTGAAATTGCCGCCGAAAGGAAACCGTTTCCCCGATTTCAAAGCTGTTATCGCTTGTACTGAAAATATTCAACGGCGACAATGCACTGGGACATCAGACGCATGAAAACTGGTCAATTTCGATTCTGAATGGCGCAAAAACTTCATACCGACGCACTAGTTTGGGAGCTGAGAATAGCCCGCTATGCCACTACACGGAGCCTGGCGATGAAAGGTTGCAAGTTGGGAATGGCGTTAGCGTCGGATTTGCGAAGGCGTGCGAGGGTGAACCTGCCAGTGAGCTAGCTTGCCGCATACGTTTGTCCAAAGAAAATTCCACGTAGGAAGCTGTGCATGCCTAACACTCTGTGTTTATTTGTGCTAACTTCGGAGGACTTCCCCAGGCAAGCCCCGCACAATTCCCTCAAATAAACATTGCAAGCAGAAACGCTGGGATTCTCTGCAGTCATAAACGGAGCGCTGAGATTTCTATCATGGGTATGGAACTACCGGCCCAAATTAGTCTATGGAGAGGAGAGTGAGAAATTGGCAGCGGCGGCGATGTTAAAGACGAAGTAGTTCTTTTCGCCGCCCAGCTATGTTTTCTTTGTGCACGCGTATCTCATTCACGCCGAGGCGGGATATACAGACATTTTTGCGGAGGAGTTGACCATCGGGTAGTATGTGTACTCGAGGTCGGCAGGGAAGGGAGTGCCGGACAGGTTTTAGTACGAGCCAAGAAGGCCGCGAAAATTCCCAGCCAGTTTAAGACCATCTTTCAACGGTAAGAGGGAGAGAGCAGCTGAGCGCTCCGAGAACACGAACGACGCGGTCGTAGTACGGCTTACAGACCTGGGCGTGTAAGATATGAGGATGGCAGATGATTTGAGTCGTACAGATTCTCGTTCCGACTTCAACGAGCGCGAGGATTTCATTGTGGTTCTGCCGAGTATTGAAGAAGAATGGGTGGATCACCGGGAAAGTCACTGAATAGCGTCCAGCGAATCACTCCCGAACGCAACATACGAGCGCGACAGCGCGTGCTAGCGCGCAGGCCACATCATGGTGGCTGTAAAACACGTCAACTCAGACCCGAGAATGATCGTCGGGAGAAGTGGGCGGTTTTGTGATCGCCGGAGCGGAAAGAAGAAGTTTGAGAAGCACTTTGGTTTTAAGATTGTTGAGATATCGCTTATGAATTCGGGAGGGATCTACTCGCGTGAAACCACATGAGCACCTGGAGATTGGAAATCTAACCTCAAACACAACTCCTATCCTCCCATGTGTATTCACATCAGCCGATTGCCGTGGCTGTCATTTGTGACCGACGGCCAATATTGGAAGAGACTTACCTCTGCAACCAAGCAAGAACAGAGATACGACCACTCTTTGACGTCGACTCGCGCTTTCCTTCGTGCCAATGCTTCGTATGAGATCGGTTAGACCTTCTAAGCACAAGAAGCCTACGCGTGCCGTCGTGCGGGGATATCCTCTACAACGGCTGGAGCAAAATGTGGGCCGAGGCATTGGAGTTTTTTGTGCCCATTTCACACCAAGACTAGGCGGTCATAAAACGGAAGAACGAATTTGTTTAGCACTGAACTATGCCAGCTCGAGCACATGTGTCAACCTCGATCTGCGAGTTGCAAAATTTCGTAGCAGACCGCGCGATTCTAGGTGTGTGAACTCGTGCGCGCATTTTTCACCATGCCCTGGGGGAAGTGCAAAGCAGGCTCTGCTCTCCGTATGTCTTCCAAAGAACGACATCACTACGTTTAAGCGTCACGGTGCAGTTAATCGTTTGACTGTCCAAATGTACTACACTGACGCCATCCTTGAACAAATGTGCAATCTGCGACGTCTTCTCGAAATGACCCGATAGTTCCTGCCGGCATATCTCGGTGGCTACGATCCTCTTTGAAAAATTGTCGCACATAAAAATTGGCGATGCAGTCTCAGAAAGGATTGTAGCCATCGATAAATACTAGCGGGGACAATCTTGTAGCTCGGAAATGACGCGGCGGATTGGATGTTTGTTGGTGGATGGCGTCAGTGTAGTGTTTTACATTTTCTCATCTACCATATAACATTGGCACAGCTAGGAGCAGACCGGGGCAACGAAACATCGCTTGGCATAATTCTTGATTACCCCAGGCTGAAGGTTGCGCATACAAAACGTCGATATCTTCACTTCAGTTAAGTGGAGCGAAACCAGCCCGAAAGTAAAGAACACAATCGAGGTGTCCAGCGTAAGCTTATCGGCGTGCAGCAGGGTGAAGATCATGGTGCGCAAGTGACGTACGCGAGGTTAGCTACGAGACGGTTTTGTATAAAGGGTCCGCGCTTTGAGCCGGATAATGTCCTGAGAAACAAACTTTCGACTAGCTCATGGGCACATTGACAGTCCGCCCCAGATCACATACTTTTTTCGGAAGTGGTCGTCCTCATAGAATATCGCCCTACTACACGAACACTACCCTTCATAATACCGCGGCAGGCTGCATTGGACGGTACCCCAACGCACCGTGGGTAGAAACGTTACTATGCTACTACACCTCGTCGACGTCCGCATTCAAGTTCGGAAAAATATACGGACATTCATTGTGTGCAAGGGGCTTTATACACCGCTCCGTCACTGATAAATAATTCTCTCTCGATTTTATTCACTCTGCACAGCGCTGGTGACCCTGAAAGATAGCAAATTGCAGCTCACGGCTGAGGGTAGCAGTCCATTTGGCATTGCGCGATACGGAGATGCTTTACTCGTGATGTATATCGTTACCTATTTCAAAAAGTAGGAATGGATTACAGATTGCACCGCTCTGCTCCTGCTGCGCTGAAGCTGTGCGACAAGGCGCTCCCACAGGACGGCAAGCCTACATTTCTTATGCTAAGAAGGTGTCGCGCACAACACACGAGGCATAGCAACATACAGAAGCGCGAGTTGACGCGAAACAAAGCTGTACACGGGTACTTAATGGGGTTGGAAAGTAAGTAGTTGTTCAAATCTTTCCGATATTACGAATGATAGGTAGCGGAAAATTATCATCCGAGGTAACTTGACCACGTTAAAGTTACTCTTCATTTTCAGTTTCGCAGAGTCCTTCGCTCATGTGAGAGCCTATGAGCATATATCAGCCCATGGCACGGGTGCTTTGCCCCGAGTTAAAATTTTCAATACTTCTACAGCCTCTTTTTCCTTCTGTAGCTCCCCTAAATTCGTGTACGTATTTGAGCGGCCATGCTCCTGGCCGGGCCGAAGCAGTCTGCGGCCGCCGTAGTGTGACCGGGTCGCCAGGACTGGATCTTGCCCTCGCATTCAGTTTTCATATTGTTCTGATGAACTCTGTTGGCCGTACTCGTGGTATAGCTCCGTTATCTTTTTCATAGCTAGTCGGAACGGCACAGGACTCCTGGGAACCGCCAGAGTCGAAACAGGTATCTTTAGAACTTAACTCGTCTGCACCGTTACCTCCGTCCGCGTCTGAGGTTTGAAACGCAACCGCATCCGCCTCGTCCTCACTATTCGACTCATTCGCTACACTACTGCTCCTTCCACTAACGGGAGCCATACGACCGAGTACAAACTACGGTAGCCCTCTCAGTCCGTAAAACACCTGGCCGCGAACACGTTTCTCTTGAGACATGATGTACACACGGTGCCGTACCTTCACCTCATCCGTATTGCCGTCCTCATATCCATCTACGCTATGCGCGAGATAGTTGTGCCGGAACAAAACCGACTTGGGCGCCATGACGATCTTTTCCGTATTCAACAATTGCACTACTCCCACCTGCTCGCTTTCCAGTCCGCATGTAAACACGTTGGAATAGACACGCAACCACAAAGCAAAGCTCAGCACCGGACTCTCCACCGCCCAGACACGCAGCGCCTACCGTCTCAACATCTCATCGAGGTCATTGAACTATACTTGATACGCCCAGCTCTTCGCGGTCAGCATGAACTGACCCCAGAGTCAGAGGCATAGACGGCTTTGTGGCAGGTGTTTTCTTGAAAGCGACCAATTACACAATGCGATCCACTAATGCATTCCACCGTGCTGGATTGCACAACGCCCACAACCAATTCCCCCTTGCATCGTAGGCTTCGATCACCAAGTTAAGTTTAGAAGAGTAGCGGACAATTCTGAGTTTCGACTTGAATGTGTAGGCACTGCCCTCTCCTTCGTTCCCGATGGAGCTCCAGTGGGTCTCACCAAGCCCATGTCCCAGGACCACGTCCTCGTTTCACTTACTCATATTGAATGAAAAGTGCTTCATCAACAGGCGAAAGCTTCCATTTAGACATTTACCTCGAGGCCCGAGACCTCCGCGCGGAGCGCCGCTGGAGTCAGCACAACCTTCAAGTAAAGGGTATCAAAGGTGCTGAAACTGATCGTGTCACTTCTCAATGTGAGTATACCGACTGTCATGGTCCGCATCCTTGTCTGCTAGATTTCTCCAAACGTGCATCTGAGGCCAGTTTGGTTTCTGTCCGTTTGGACTCGGACCCTTACCCCGACGCCTGCTGAGCTGCACGTACCTGTCGCTGAGAAAATGAAGCCGCCGGTTGGCTACAGCGTACTCCATCGTCATAAGCAACTGCGCTCGGGGATTCACCCGTATGCAAAATAGTAGCGGCCAGAGCACAGCACACATGTCGTCCCGCATCACTATCTGCGAGGTGTCTTCCTCCTGGTTGGGCGAGCGATTAATGCGCCAATCGCCCAACTTCTGTTGCTGCGATCAAAAATCGGCAAGTGATCGGGTGTGTCGATCGGTAGCTAGATCTGAAACCATACCATCCGTCATCGGCACACCATATCGAGATTGGCCCGTCTTGTACTTCGCCGCCTTCTTCTTCCCAGCTTTCCAGTACTTCTATATCTGAGCCCTAGACTTTTCCACAACCCTTCGGTTCCACCACACCACTTTTTCTTATTCTGGTGGACTTTCCTGACTACACAGCCATCACATGTCGAGGCGATGCCCATGAGAACGGCAAAGGCGCTGTTTTTTTGGAAACGACTCTTGTAGCAGGTGAACTTCCGGGGCCATCTTCGGGTGGAGCTCAGGACCAGACGTAGGTTCACCCATAGCCGAAGCACGCCGGGCTGAGTTTCATGTAGAATAGACCACAGCAGAGGTCGTGACGTGACGCGAGGCGGTGTTCTTCCTGGGTCTGGCAGCGACCTGTGCAGATGACTCATTCGCCAAAAATGCAGAGCGGGCAGTATGGCGCTTGCCGGGTTCTTCTCGCGGAACGCTGGCTTTATTGAAAACCTGGCGCCTCAAGGTCAGGTAGACCTCTTGGACCAAAATTCTGAGAGGCTGAGAATGCACATTCTCAGTTTCTAAAACATCGTTATAACCAACGTCTTCTAGTTTGCCACGGCTATCGAGCGTGTTTAGGAGGATCTCGAGACATGTATGCATAGAATCCTCGAAGGCTTCAAGATGAAACTTTCCATCGCGGATTGGCCTGTTGGTGAACATCACGACATAGCTCACGAGCAGAGCGGCCTGCATAGAGTTCTTTATCGAATATCAGGAGTTCGAAAGGTATGTGATGCAGTGCTCCATACCCGTCGGGTCTTGTCAAAGGTAGGTTGCGCAGCATGTTCTCCACGTATCAAGGCCCGTAAAAGATCTTGGTTACTCGTACAAAAGGGCTGAAGGTAGACGGGACTATTTTTGGCAGCTGAACGCTGCCAATCGCTGCTACTCGAGGTCCTTTCCCACCCAACTCCAGCCTGTTCATATCGTTTTGAAAAGCAAAAGCCTGCTTAAGGTCGATGGCGCTCAGGAGATATGAGAGAAGAACTTGTCGATGGGGAGCAGTGCGGCAGATATGCTTTGCTAGGACGCGTGAGATATGACTTCAGTCTACGCCATATACCAGCTATCGTCGCGGCGAAAGAGGTGCACGGAACCGAGTTCGCGAGTCAGCACCGAGCCTAGATTTTTTTGATTACAGTTACGGGCGGCCTGACGCCGATACAGATCATTTACTACAGCACAATCCACGCCTTTGCGCAACAACGTCGCAACCATAATAGTTCCACACTCGATCTCCTATACCAAGGGGTTGTAACCGGGTCGTGCCGGGACTGACATGGGGTCCAGCTCATAACTCGAGCTCCGCCCAACCATGCCCGCATAGATTCCGTCCTTCTTGGCTTCCGTACTCGCACCAGAAACATGCTGGTGCTGCACAGTCCCTGCAATATATACTTAGTCCTCAGTGGAGTCATAGTCGGCCTTAGAGAAAATCGGACATGACTGGAGCTCTACATTCGCCTCCAGGACAGTAACAGCTGAGGCCTCGCCGTCGAGGGTATGTGGTAGTGAAGAGCAGAGGGATGAAGGGCGAGGCTTGCGTACAAGACTGTAGCGTAGGAGTTCGTGCGCTGGCGGTTCTAACCTTTAGGATCATACGCCTGCTCCGGCCTGAAACTCCTCCCTGGTGGCCACAGGCTGAGCGGGAGGCGGACTACTGACTGTAAAGAATGGAAGTACGACGGGAGAAAAGGCAGACTGAAAGAGAGGCAGGGCCCCGAAGTCCATAGGATGATATATAGGTACGGTCTTCGGTGAACGGCGTCGTTCGCAGAACGACGCAATTCTCGGCGAGCTGCGAGAGAATAGCCTACAGTTTGAAAGGTGTATGACTTTGAGGGTCGGGAGAGGTTCCACTCGTAGGTGCGGTAGCGATCTGCTCATGTAAGAATAAGTAGGCAGATGGAATTACGAAAGTGATCTGGAAACGCAACACCTCTTTGCTTATGTCTCCTCATATGAGTAGATTGCTAACCATGTCAATACTGACATCGTATAAGCCAAACTTATGGGTACTTTCGGTATCCATCCTTTCTGCTACAACAGCATCAAGGTCGTCCTTTACCCGCGCTGACCATTCTTCCTACTCACCCTGAGGTTTCCTCACTAACGCCCATTATGTGCTCGACTCGCGAGAAATGCTTCAAACACTCCAATGTGGTGTTAGGTATCGTTCCACTGCACGCAATTGATTGTGATACGTTCGCATTCTTCGAAGCTGAAATTTTAACGGTGGCTGTCGGATAGCTCTTCGTCCGCCAGTATCTTACGCGTGGCATGGATCACCTGGAGTTTAAATTTGCGTAGAGCTCCTGGCCACAGTTTCGCTCGCTTGCCGTTGAACTCTACGTGCACATCTTGCACTCGACAATTTCCACCATGTTGCTCCCCGTCGTGCCCAGGCAAGTGTCGAAAGCCAATTGATACCCAAAGCTCACGAACCGCGCCTGCGATATGTAGATTTTCAGTTTCGTACCGTCACGAGACTCCGTCCGCTTTTCTACGAGAAAGCCCGCTTGGTTCAGCAAGGTCTTGTCAACTACCGAGTCTCTACCTGGAAGAATCTTTCCGTTCTCCCATATGCGCTAAGGTAAGTTTGCATACGGCAACGTTTCATGAAAGGATGAGGTCGCCCCGTGTTTCACGGAAACGTGGTCTGCGAACACCCCGAGTCCCAAGCGCCAGTACCTTGCACTGGATATATGGACAACCATACAACTCGCCATCGCTTCCCCAGCCGCTTGTTTCAACGGCTGTTGGCTGTTCGGCAGGAGGCCCTCCTTCACTGCTCAGTTGTCCTGGAAGGCGTGGAAGGAACGCAGGGAAATCATCCGGTCCTCGGGGTACTTTACCGTAACTCCGAGTATGCAGTACTGTACACATTGATTCTATGAACACCTAGCTGGAGCATAATACGGTTCGTTCCCACTCCTTGCAATTGAATTCTGTTTGACGCCTTCCAAGTAACTTCTGCCGAGACGTGCAATCAGCGGAGAGCTACCAAGGTCCTGGGCGGTACTTACAACGCTCTGGCAGAAATCCTTAAACAACTCGATTAAACATGACTGATGAATCTATCGTCTTCGTCACGCGTCAGAGGACTGACACGGTCGGGAAGCCCTGAGCATACTTTGAAAATTACGCAAGTTCCACCCAGCAGGTCCACCAAATTATTCTTTGGCCTCCAATACTGTGACGTAAGCTTGCTCATGTGTCTGATGGTCTCCTTGTCAGGCGGGAGATATCAATAAGCGATCAGCTTCTTCGGCATTTCTCACCCCCTCTCTGGGCTCTACTTCCTAGATTTCAAAGACACTATTCGTCAGTGTAGTGTACGAGGACTGCCGACACGCATTGCTTTAGTAAGGTACCCGAGGGAACTGCACCTTAGCTGTCAAGCTCGTGCGCAATGAGTGAACATCCCATTGCGTGACCGAGGCGAGGCCACGTTTTCTTATATCCAGTGTTTAGCTGGCAACGACCGCGACCCCGGACCTGTACCACAGACTGGTGCTCCAAACGAAAAACCAGGTCCTTCTACCTTCCCCTCCAGCCACTGGCTTCGTCAGCCCCATTCTCGTGGAATTCTCGGCTATGTCGTAGCGGGCGCGAACGTCACATGCAAAACTGGAGACTACTAAAAAATACGGCTCACTGGCCGGTGTTGGTAAGCAGTCGGTGGAACATGGGGATAGCGGCATGGTTTTTCCAGTAGCTAAAAACATCGCGGGCAAAGTTTTCTCGTTCCGCGCGATTCCAGCGCTGAAACGCAGATCAGTCAACAGCAGCTCAACGTTAGTGTCCAGACACTCACTCGAAACGTCAACATCATGGATATCGAGGACATCAAAAACTACGGCGGTGAACAGGGCAGCCAAGTATCGTCGCTTCGAGCAACTCCATGCGAAGGTTTGCCAAGGGGTCCTTTTTATGGAGCCACTCCTCCAACACCGTGCCTGTCGATTGTCACAGGGCAGTGCCGATGGCTGGTTCCAACGATTTCTGCAGGGTGTCTCCCGACATCTACAGAGAGGGGTTGAGAAGAGACTAGAGAGCCCCACTAGGTCGCTCCATTCGTCCAGGATTCACGAAATCTTCCGCTTTGTTGTTGCTCCCATGCAATTCCGGCCCCATCTCCTTTTGCATCCTGGATGACAAAAAAGAGGAGGCTCGGTTGCCAGTCCTCATCTGCGCGTGATATTCAGTTGAATATCTTGGCGACGGCGATGCGGTCTTGTGCCCTCTGAATCGCTTCCCGCCCGCACGGAGGCCACCTCAACAACCGTTGAGCAGACACCGTCACTCTGGTGCTCTTGACGCCGAAGTCACATGTCTTCTTGAGCATTCTCGCCCAAGTGGACAAATCCCTCAGGAGAGCGGTCCTCGCGCGACCCAACACGGTCCGGATACGGTCAGCTGCTCCGATGCCTCTCACCGTACAACGTTTCGTTTGTGACGATTGCTAGCGAGGTTTCCAGGGACATACTCGCGACCGTCTGCGAAGTCATTTCTTGCCCCGCACCTCAATCCCTTGCCGCCGCTCCGCTCATAGTCTACGCCACATTTGCGAACACTTATCTGATTCCATTGCGGTCCGCTACATGCGTTGAGAAAATCCATGAGAGCTTGACCTCTAAGGCGTAACGTACTGCACGTGCAGATGATGGGAAACGTAGCGTTCGACTAGAGACCATCAATTAAGAACGACCCGCTGCCATCGGCAGCTTCGTTCACGCCGTAATTTACAGCTACATCCTACGTTCAGGACGTCTCTTTGAGTGAACACTTTCCTTTCAACGGGAATTATTTGTTATGCTACATGTATAGTGGCACATACTGAAGGCGTGCAAGAACACGAGGACCTCCACAATTTCGGGGCGGCCAAGGCTAACGGAGCGTACGCGTACTTGAACTGCCTGACGCATCTTCCGAGCTTCGGCGGAATGCTCGTGGTGCCATTCATCGGGGATGCGCCATAGTTCTTCGAGCTCAAAGCCGCATCCGTTGTCTCCCCAGTGATCTTGTCTTTTCAGTCACCAAGGCAATTGATAGCGCTGTGCACACTATCTGCTCCATCTCCTTGGCGTCCAGCTCGCGAGAGACGAGTTTGCCGCTCTCGATGGCGGCTCAGAAGTAGCCGCCACGCTTGAGCGGCGTGCTCGACACTGCGGCACCTTCCTTGACGGACGTTGAGGCCTCCCGATCTGGAGGGATGAGACCGTGCAGGAAGCCCGACATGTGTAACCTCATGAGGGCAAACTTCGTATTCACCACCTGAGAGGAAAGAATCGAAATGAAAGTGGGTCAGCACACGCAGGCAGACCAGCGCCCGCTGATTCTATTTGGCACCATGGTAGCAAGACGGTGCGGGAGGAAGGATACAAATGAGACCAGGAGTGCTGTAGACGCAACGAGAGAGCAGCACCGGACTACAGTCAAAACAGGGATCATCTTGTAGATGAGCGTGCGCCGCACGGCGACGAAAATGTGGCCACGAAAAAACGGGTAATCATGGCGATGTACTGGTGTGACGAAGGTTTAAGGACCTGCGCGGTATGCAGAGGAGTACGGGCTCTCCAATGATGACAGGGAGCACAGTAAGAGAGCTCAAGGCGCGCTGAAAACCGGCGAAGTTCGTCCTGCGCAAGTGCCTTTACGACCCGTACCGCCCTCTTCACCAAAATTGCAAAGGTAAGCGGGTTTTGTGCGGTACAGGGAGGGTGCCTCGGACGACTAGAGTTGACGGCTGTTCTCTTGGAAACGAAACAGTAGATGCACACACGAAACGCAACACGAACACCAACATAAATCTGCTCGTGTACCATCGTCTCAGCCCACTCGACCTTCTTTGAACACGGAAACCATCCCAAATCTGAACATTTTTCCCTTTCTGATCCGCCTAAGCGCGATCACTGAGCCACTGTTTCCATTCGTGCCAGTGAAGCTTGAGATATTTCGAATGTCAACAGTCTCTGTCAGAGTATCCCCGACGTTACACTTGCCCTACTCTAGCCGTCAACTAGGACGTAGTGCTGTGACATACGTTTCGTGCTCGTACTTCTCACGAATTCTGTGTCTATTTTGTCCTTCCAGCAAACAAGCACTACATGTGCGGTTCCGCTTGTTAAATAGCAGAGAAACGCCGATCCAATGCGAAGATCTCGCGAATGCACTTAAGAGCAGCGGGATGAGGCCGGTGGTACTCCATCACCGACTGTCGATGTTAGTTCACCACACTGCCATATTCATGAAACGCAGCGGCGTCCGACAATCACGCTCACAAGAGTTATTCAGCCCCATACAGCACCGTTGCAACCTCTGTTAGGTCAAAGAGGTGAACAAGCAGCAGGTGCCACTGTTTTCACGACCCGCTATGCTGCTGCAACACTATCAGCTTCAATGAGGCATGCTCCACACCAGGTGTGTGCCTGTTGTTACTACGTTGATTGTTACCGCATCCTGAACACAGATACGCTTGCCGTCCAGGACGGATCTGCGACTTCGTCACGCATCGGTATGCCCGGCAGCTCCACCCCGGCATAGTCGTAAATTCTCCGCAAAGCAAGGCAGATTCGTGGTACGACCATGCGCATTCCTGGGGCATCGGGGGTGGTACTTTTCCCTTTCTGTCTCCGTCCATGCCGTCCGAGAAGAGGGTTGCGACTTGTGCGGTAGCTCCCTTGCTGTCAAGGTTGCTTGAATAGAACGAGGAGTCTAAGATAAGGCTTGCAGGGCAGATGGACAAAGTCGAGGCGGACGGGCAAGAGATTGCAGCTCTGACGACAACTGTCGACGACCAGTAAGGGTTGTTACGTGAAGCAGATCTAAAGCATCGTCTGGTGCACAAAGTGACTGAGGCGACGCATCCCGAGTTCACCCGACAGCACGCCAAATTCAAGAGTGTCATGCAGGAGAACAAAAGTCTTCTTGTGACCAGCAGTATTTCTATACACGTCCAGGAGGCCACAACGCGTGCCGTAATCGGGCGGAGTCAGAGTCTTTTCTGTAGGACAAAAGTAATGGCAAATTACGTCGGTACCACCACGTCACTACTAGGCCACACCCTATATACTTTCGTCCAGTCTGGAACGAGACAAGCCGCTGTCAGTCGTCTGTGGCGAAATAGTTTTGCTCGGACGGCCGTGCACGTGTCGAGCCAATTGCCTAGCTGGTTATGGCCACTCGTCGAGGAAAATGTCTGTGTCTCAACTATGATGAGGTCACCGCTCTTGTCGGAAAAGTGCTCGCAGAGCTTCGCCCCAGGTGCCAGTCATCCTCGTCCATGGACGCCGACTCTCCTCGCGATTTTGACGGGGCTGTTTTGGCATATATCGCCCTACGTGTAATGAAGAGGCGCACAATTTCGGACTTGGTGAGTGCGCGGAATAGAAATGCTATCGACAAATTGTTCTAGTGGGTCAGATGTTTCTCCTTACTGTCGCGAAAGACCACGTCTGCATCGGGCAGAGACCGAGCGCAGCGTTCCGCATAGATACTTCAAATGTTGGTGCGGTTGTTGAGTCGAGAGCGCAGAAGAAAGACCCTCGACTTGTCATAGTAGAGACTGAACAAGGTTGAGGATCTGGCATACGGTAATTACTCTATGCATAGTGATTTATGCCACCTTCATGAGTGTGGCTTTCCGTTGGGAAACTTTACTGGAAGAAACATGCTCGACAAGTTCCGAGAGTACCAAGCTGATCGAAAAAGTACGTCCAAATACAAGTCCATCGTGCAGCTCGCACGCTCTGACACCAGGACCCGAACAGCAATTTCCTATCTGCAGCATGCTGAGAGCTGTGGGGGCCAGCACCAATGCACATATAGCCTAATGTATTCGTAGTACCTGTGCTTAGAAACTGCGCAGATATTACGCCCTGCTTGCTCCACTTCATGCCGCATAGATGCGCAAGAAATGTTTCCTTCTAGTTCCACTGTTCCACGCGCGTTGTCTGAGTGAGAAGATGCCGGGCTCGGGATGGTCTGGAAACGACGGTAGCTAGTGCGTCATTGCAGCGGCCGCTGGAGTAGATTTGACCGCGGTGGAGGTCGGTTTATAGACCAAGTTCTGTGTGACAGAAAGGAAGATGTGGTCTTCGGACGGCATTTCGAACGGGCTTGGCAGTATTGCCATTTGTTATGTTGCGAGTGGGGACTGAGGCGAGGGACCGGTTGAACGTTGCCATGGCTGGTTGTCTGCCACAGAACCCAGTTAAGCTCGGAAATCACTCGCCGCCGGCATTTGCTGGACCAGAGCACGGGTAGCTGTATGTGTACAGAAGAGAGGAACGGTAACGAACTACACCTGTATTTCGGTGGCTCAGTAAACAAGTTGTCCCCCGGCTCTCTTCCATTTTAGTACGGAGTCGATGGCATGTCTGTCTCAGGGGAGGGTTCAAGTGGGACAGGCCGTGCATCAGAGTCACCCGTTGAACCGGTCCATGTAGGTGTAACGGTAGAGCCAGCGAAGCTGAACCGTGACAAGGAGGACACGGAGGTTCGATCACAAGACCTTAGCTGCCCTAACGAAAGTAAGGGCTCTGCGAAGGCAGTTGAACATGACTTTCTGTACGGTTTATATTCGAGTCTGTAGACCACCGCAGTAAGAGGCAATCCAGCGTGATATCAACAGCGTCGACAGCTGGAATACAATCCATATATCGGATGAATGCATGCCGGGTACTTTGCAGTAAGTCATGGTCGTTTACGCGGAGGAGATGGAAAATGTGGCCGAGGCATACTGTACCTGTGTGTTCGTCGGCGTCGACATCCCGGAGCACGAAGCTGAATCGTTGCCGTTTCGCTAGGCTGAGGCTATAGCTTGTTGAGAAGTCCTAAATGACATTATTCCGCATTGGGCCCAGTCCAATGACATCGAGAATGACGTCTTAGCCGTTCAGAGTAGGACAAAAGCCATGACGACTATGAGATTTATTCAGTATACTAGTGTGGACAGTGTGGCGTGAGTGGACCGAATATTCTTAGAGAATCTTGGAGCGTACAAGGTCCAGGAGACCGTGCTATCCTCGTCGCCAAGCCCGAAAAGAAGGCCGATGTAGATGTTGGACGTTTCCCCGCGTGAAGAGTGGAGCATCGTGGCTGGGGGGGAACTTGGTCGCTTCAATGATCGGCACGGCGAGGATTCTTAGATAAGCACGCTCGCGGAGGTATACTCTGAAGCCTCTCCTCACAAGACGTATCCCGAGCTCCACTTTCAGCTCCCTCTGCGGGTTTGTGACGCGATGTGATGGTGATATGGTCATGGCTTGCCTTCTAAGCGCTGGAACGTTTTTGGAGTACTCGATATGGCGCACAGGCCTGTCCATCGCTTTCGCCCTTCGCTTGGCAGCAGACGTGAAATCTTGCTTAAGCGCAGTGTGAGCGTGGTCATACCAGTCTACATGTAGATTTTGCTGCCCTCCCCAGTTGCGTATGCCATCTGCAAGGATGGATACGGATTTGAAGTTAGGGGTCCTGAGCGTCATCTGGCTCTGGTCTCCAAAGGCGTGCAGCATAGAGTCGTTAAATTAATGATGCGCTCCCCTAGGATGTAAAACTCAACGAAAGTTTCGTGCTCTTGCAGTACCTGTGTCAAGCGGAGCATTTGAATGTCCAAGTCCTGAGCTCAACTTGATGCAAGGTGTGCAGACCCAGCTCCATCACGACAACGTCTTCCGATTCCTGCCACATTGCAAAACATGAGGCCAGTCGGCTTGCAGTCTTTGACCTCCTACGTGTGTTGGACTCCTTCATTTATGCACAGTCCGATCAGGCCACTACCCATTTTTCACGTCGAAAATTCTATGTGTAGGCCGGGAACGACGAACGCTCCTTGATTGACAACCAGAATTGTCTTGAATCCGCAAAGGAGAGCAGGATGGACGGGTCTCGACTGCTTCCAAGTATTGCTGGCGTTATTTTGCCTTGTACATAGGGCTGGAAGTTAAGTCAAAAATTAAAATCTGGCGTTGGTTATCTTGCAGATACCGAGGCAGAAATTGTGCGTCGTTTCGAGTCCAAAATTTGATTTCCTATGAAAATTGGAAATGGGCGTGAAGAGGGGGCTTGTTTCCTTACATGAAGGTAACCTTAGGAGGGAGGAGGCAGCGAGTATCTTTTGCACCTATGCGGCTGCAGCCCGTGCCTGGGCCTATCTTCTACTAACATACAAACAACGTCCTAGGCCTTAAGATCAGCACTTCTCCGAGAAGATGGACAATAGACTCAGTAGAGCGGAGCAGGAATGAGGCGGACTATGTGTGGAGATTTGAGGGTACAAGGGAATGGGGACAGGATTGGTGGGATTTCGTGCTTGAGTGTTTTCCAATGATATTCTTTACCTCGTGCGTGTCATGACAGTAGTTCGTAACGACTAGGTGATAATTTCGGACATGAAAGAAGGCATCGGAGCATTTTGAATGTATTCGGGCTTCGTCATGCGGAGATAATAGGAGAGAGTAAAGGTTAGGATGTAGTGATAGGTCTTTAGTTTCCGGTGCGCCAGTATTCCAAGGAGAGAAGAGGGACGTCAAAATTTCTGTGATCCACGCTGGCAAAGTGCTGGAAAGAAACATAATCAGTGACGGCGTGCTTCAATATGATTCAGCGTCGGCGGAAAGTGGCAGTCCGGTTGACGAGAGTGAGATGCACCGGGTAGGCAACGAGAGCGCTACTGTTAGCCCTAGTCGCAGGTTCGTCCATATATAACTATTTGCAACCTACGAAAAAGGGGGTGCCCGATGTCCCACTGCCCCAGAGGACGCCCTCGCGCTTTCTACCTATGACTTCGTCGGTAAGTTCTTGACAAACTTGGCGAGGAAAGTTAGTCTGCAGGGAATGCGCAAAGATAGGCGTTTCGCTCAGCGGGTTTAGACCGCATGGGCGGTATTGGCAAGGCTTGTATTCGCATGCGCTGTTTGCTTTTCGAAGAAGCGGAGGGGGCCCTACTAAAAGGTGATTCCAAATAACGTGGTGATGTGGCCCTAGAACTAAGTTGCGGAGAAACGCCAGTAGTCAGGGTCCTTCTCGACAACACAGGTGGTGAGGGAGCAACGCTCTTTTGAGAGGCAGTTGCGGTCACCAAAGCCTGCCTAAATGAATTCGCGACCTTGCAGCGAAGAGAAGTTCTGGTCGACTGGGCCCAGTCCGGGGCTCCTCTCAACTTCGGCGAGAGAACCTGCGATAGATATCAAGGAGAGGTCGGTCTCAATAGTGGTTTTTTTGGCATCCAGTTGATACGAATGTGTGATCAACAGAAGCAGAGCCGCTGGAACATTTTCAGAAGGTACGTGGCCCCCGTGGTAGAGACGAGGATCTGCGCCGGGTGAGAAGTGCGTAAAAATGGGAACGAGCACGGCCAGATGATGTGTTTTGAATTTATACTGCTCCTGGCGTTTGGGAAGAGAGGCCGCGTCGTGAGACGAGTAGATACAATGCCAAAAATTGCGACACATCCTGGACCTAGGCAAGGAGGGCTAAAAAGAAATGGACTTCCAGGAGAACGAGGAGAATGGCGGGCAGCGAAGGTTTGTACGGGGGGAGCTGTCTTCTCGCACCTGTCCAGTACCAGAGAACAGGTCCGTCCTTGAGCAGTCCGGCATGCACGATCTGTAGTACAGGTCTCATCCACGTGGGAGTGCTCAAGGTGGAGGATGGGCGCGCCACTCGGCAGATACGTACATTACTGCATATGGGGCCAGGAGTTTTTTTTCGTATTCGCCCACAACTGCGCTAACGAGAGGTAGGAATCGATGTGCATTGATGCTGCGTTAATCTAAACTGAGAGCTTTTCGAACTTTTATGCATTCTACGGCAGTTCTGAGGCACGTCAGCAAATCCATGAAGCACACGAACCTGCCCCAGCGCTTACTTAAACCGCAGCGATGCGAGACACCACGTTTCCAGATTTGTGCAGGTACACCGACAACAGCAAAACGTGTCAAGCGACGAATATTTTCTCCTTGTGATTCGACGGCGTCATCAGGCGAGCAGTACGACTTTAACTTAGTATTCGTTCGTTGGTGAAGAGATCGGTCGGGACGCGGGGTGTTCTTAGTAACGTCGGATCACAAGATTCAAACGGATGTTAGATGGGATGTACGGTATGGTTCGAGAGTGGCGAGACATGTGGTGTGTGATGCTATCCGTGGAGTGTGAGTCGTTGTGGGTGCCGAGGGTGAGGGATCGGGGCTGATGGTGGAATTTGGTGATACAAATGGGAACGAAGGCTGGGCTAGATATGTGGCGTTGTTGAACAGTGGCAACATGTCGGAAATCGAATGCGAGGTCGAGTCTGTGGGTCTTTGAAACAGAAGGAGCGGGCATCAGACTGGAGATAGAAATGCGGCGTAACGCTTGCACCATAGGTCCGTCTAAACACTCAAGAAGTAGTGCATATTATCCAGTACGGATGGCGAGGCAAACTGGAGCCGAGATTCACAACACACAGTGGACATCTCGCCTACTTTAACTAAGTTTGACTCCCAGCGGTGCCACGTTTCAAATTGCAAAGAGTACTGTTCTCGAGCAATAAAATTAGGAATGGACCTACACACGTCGCAGTACGCTATGCAGTATAACTCCACCCTGGACTTTCCCAGCCAGTAGTGTGCCGTCTAGTATTACTCGGATGGACTTTTAGCACCTGCAGCACGGTGGTTAGCACTATCGGAACCGGGACGACCGCTCGGCGGAAGTCCGGGTCTACTAATACTCGACCTGGAACTGCAGAATGTCTGGCAAACTATGAGTAATAGCAGAACTCGTACTGCAACCGGAAGACGTCTGCATCCATTTCTGGAAACACAGACGATGCAAGTCGGTGGAAGCGGCGGTTCTATGTCGCGATACAGAAGGTCGCAGTGCCCCCCCAACCTGTGTTCCTTTCGTACGGCCACCTCATGCATGTTGGGTCAGAACACCAGGACTGCATGACAGGTGAGGTAATCGTACGGTACCATGTGGAGTTCATGCCGGAACGGAAAGTTGTTCCTGACCCGAATTTGTACGCACGGAGAGGCCTATCATAGTTCCCAGCCAGCGAGACGGCCCCTGGCACCGTTACGAGTAATGGAACAGCTGAAGACTCAGACAGTGCCTATGACAGGAACGTATTTACGTTGGCAGACTCGAACGCCGACGGGAATGGTAGAAAAGCGGGGGTCAGTTCTCGAAATGTTTATTTCGACTCCGACGACGCTGGTAATCAAATTGCCATTCCAACAATTAGTGAAGGGAGCTGGACACCAACATGAAGAAGTCAGTGAGTAGCTTTTCTTGAACCAACCTTAAACATGACAGGCGAGTTGGAGAACTGATTCCCGTGAGAATCCGACGCCTCGATTTGTAGGAAAGACTTGGGCTTAGGCGAAGGAATGGTCCGGCAGAAAATTGGGTGATGTTAGGAGCGCTGTAGCAAGAAAAATATGTTTGAGGAGAAATGGTATTGCGGCCTTGTGGTGTGTCACTAACGACAGGGATTGGGATCTGATCATGTGAAAAGAAATGAGCAGATGGATATGCGAAATTGAACCTCAAGAATAGCACCCCTTGGCTCGCGTATTCCTACGTGAGCAGATGGCTCCTAATCTCACTAGGAGTACCCCCTCACTCAAAAAACTACTTACTTTTGACCCTCTCTAAACACCCACACACAAGCACTCTTGGACGTTGACTGCAGCGCCATTTCATTTCTACGCTTCGTGTCATATCTGCACAGCTCGTTAGAATGAGATGACTGCCCTGGTCGTCCTGCAGGGTTCATACGTCGCACGGCCGCAAAACGAGCAAAGTCAAGTGCTAGAATATGCTCTCCCTACGCATTTATAGGGATAAGGGGCCTTAGAGCACGGGGAAGAAGTTGACCCAGATTGAACGATACCGATTTCTCTTTCAGTTTCAGAACTTGGATGGGGCTGGCAAGCTTTCTTCGTGGACAACGCAGAGTTAAACTCCAAAATTCGTGCACGTACGGGTGATGAGTACCACAACGATGCGCCAAGCGGCTTCTACTACGGAAAGGCATGACACGGGACAGAAGAACTATATGTAAGCCTCACGATGCCATTGAACGTATTGTTCTTGGCAAGCACCAGACTGAAGCTGTCAACCAGCACTAGTGCAATCTCTACTCCTTCGTTCCGTAATAAGATAGTCTTCGCGCGCATTCCCGTACGGTTTGATTGCCATCCTAGCAGTTCAGGTAGAGTTTCTCATTTTATATCTCGCGTTATAAGGACGACAATATTCTCGGTAAGCCAGTTCACCTTTCTGTCGCCGTGAGAACTTCAACTTTTTGTAGAGCCGCAGGTCGCGCACGACGCGTCCAGCAGTCTTTCGTCCACTGGCGCGCAATCCATTACATACTAATGAAGAGTGTGGAGGTCCCGAGATAAGCTTATCCGCGTGAGCCAGGTGATAGGTCAACGTACGCCACTAACGTACGTAATGTGAGATGTAGAACTACATCGTACTTTACGTTTTGCAGTACGAGCTGGATCTTTTACTGGGAAATGAAATGTGAGTAGTTGATGCGGACCTTCACCGGATATGGTAGCTTAAAATGATTGTTTTTCGGAAGTCGGCGTCTACGCGACTAACTGCAGCACCATCCGATCTCCACTTTGTTAAGATGCCACATAGATCCGCAATCGATGGAATTCCAAGAAACTTAATACAGGTGGAAGGTTTACTCGCTACTGCACCAAGTCGAAATCGGCATCCATTTCTGGAGACACATACGGTAGCGAAAGCTACTAATACTTACTGCAGATTTCATAGCTGCACGAAAACAAGTCAATGCGGCGCTCTAAATCGCCTGTGGACGTCCTGGCCTTAGCAGGTCGATGCACATAACCTGCTTTTCAAACATCCGCTGATACAGTATTATGCTTATGTACATGTTCGTCTCGATGAGTTCTACTTCCATGTTCAGTGTAGCTACCAATCGTAGTGGCACTATACCCGTGCAGAACCAATTCTTTAACCCAAGCAGTACCTTCGGCGGTGATTGGATTATTTGGGCATGGAAAGCGTCCCCAAATGCTGGCAGAGTGCTGCGCATCGCGGTTATGATTGGCTTCATGGTTCTTCGTAGACAATTGCAAGACTGATTTATTGTCTACATGATTTTCACTACTCATCTCATTCTTGAGGGTCGGGTACAAGCTGCGTGGGTGAGTGGCCCTGTATGGAGAGGGTGGGATGCTACCAAGTGGAGGGTGTCGATCAAAATTCATCCTACTTGAGGATTAAGGGTTCAGTGATACAGAAACCAGCGTTGTCATTCTTTCAACAGCTTAGGGAGAAGCATTAGGCTCAGGATTGCGATCCGGCTCCTTTGCGACGAGTTTCACCCCTTCTTTCTCATTTGGTTTGTCGACAAGGAGTCGTAGGAGACTCTTTCAATCTTTGCTGGAGCGCATAACTTTCGACGTAGTGCATAGCTCGCAATGGAGCATGTCAGCGAACCAAAACAGATTCATGGAGCTGTCAGTAGCAATAGATTAAGAAGAAAGTAGAACCAATGTATTCACACCTCCCAGTACGTCGTAGAATTCATATGTTTCCCCCACGCCACGAAGAAGCGAAACTGGTAGTATTGCGCACCGACAACAAGATTAAGGTTGTACATGTTCCAGTACAGGGAGCATATCCTGAACATTGCGTTTGATTCCAGTGGCATACGGCTACAATTCCCTGCTGTCATACGTACATGTTTCCAGTATTCCTCTGATAATGTCAGTATTACTCGCGCTGATGTCGTCCCGGACCTTCACGATAGCGATATGACGCTTACTCTAGTCCCTGTAAGACCTTATTTTAGCGACAGGAGTCATGGCACCCTACGCTTGGGACCAAGGACCGTCAGAAACGAAAAGAAACATGAGTAGCCTGGGTGGATCGTAGATATACCTTGAACCGTCAGGTTTGAAATCTCGATCTCTCGTGACTTCGATCCAGGCGACGAAGGAAATGAGTGAGGATTGCCAACCTTGTAGGGCTGCGAGAGTACTTAAATCTAGATTGGCGTAAAATTGTTTCAAGGTCATTAGCATGCCGTCGACTTCCGGTATAATCCAAAACAGGATAGAATGTAATAGCGGCTAGGCAAAGAAGGAGACCTAGTTACCATTCTTTACTTCTAAATTCGTGTACTCCGTCGGTTGCGGGGGCGGGGGGGAAGAGGTAGTACCGGTGGGAGCTGCGACTTAACTACGGCATGCGGGTTGGGGCAGACTGTAGGCGCTGGCACTAAATGGCCAACCTGAAACGTAAACTTAAAAGCCACCAAAGTAGTTCTCATGTTGAGGCTGTACGTAGAAAAGGCGACCCAGAATACTGATGCCATCTGGAATAGAGCACCACTCGGAAAGGGTCAGGTGCGCAAGCGAAAATATCATTTCGCATCTATACAATAAATGCCGCATATCGACGATAGCACTAGAAGTTCGTGGTAACATCTGTTACATGTCGATTTTTGAGTACGTCTTACTGTCGTGCGATAGTCTCACAGGCGCTAGCCTACAGTCGACTTCCGGTACATTCCAAAAGTTGGCTTGCTTTGCATGTAGTGGTGAAGGGTAAGAAGAGTTGTGATAGGGGATGGTCGGAAGCGGCGGCCATGCAGAGAAGCAAACGTAGTTAACGTTCATTTCTTCTGTATTCCTGTGCCCTGTCGGTCTTGTGGGGAACAGTACCAACGAAAGAGCTGGGTTCAGTATGGCCTGCGATTCAGGGCCAATGGGAGCCGTCGGTGCAGAATGGACAATTTACAGCATACCTTAAAAACAACTAAAATAGTAGCTATGGAAAAGGCTTGCGTCCGAAAGGGCGCCCTCGAAACTTGGCGCCGTCTTCAGCAAAGCACGACTCAGAAATTTTTAGGCATGCGAGCGAAAATTGATATTGCGTATGTATACACGAACCACCCTATATCGACGCTTGCAGTACTCTCTGGCCTCACTTGAGACATATGCCGGGTGGGCACTTGGCGTTGGATGAGGCCGAATTTAACGAACATACTAAACGCTCGAGAAATCACCTGCGTTATACCTGTTGTTGGTGGCTCTTCGAAGCTCTTGAAGTACTCTACCCTGCCAGAGTGAGACTTTTAGAGTGTACCAATATGAGAGGGTGAAAGTGAGGGTTATTAAGGAGTAAATAGAGGGAGGTTGATGGTGGGTAGGTTGACGACGGAATCTCATGTTAGAGGCGCACAGTTCTCCTTCGAGGATGATCGCGGAATTGCTTTGCTTTGTTCGATGATGCGAGGAGCTCTTTTACGTATAGTAGAAAGAACTCCCGTCTTGGACATACTCTGCACTGTAGTAATTCTCTACATCCCACAGTAGAGTTCGAGATGGATTCTTCAATATTCTCAAGTAATCTATGGAATCTATATTGTCCTAACACGTACCTATGTGGTAATGTAGCCTGATAGGGATGCGTAGTAGGGTGACTATTTTAGTACGCGTATGCTTGACGAGTCGTATCATTAAAAGACTGGTCATCCTACATCAACAAAGACTGTAGAAAAACTCGGACTTTTTACGCAGTTGAGTTTTGTTGCTAATGGTACACTATTGTGCAAAATGAACCCCGTTTTTAGGATGTGAACCCTGTATTTGAGGTCAATGGATTAGGGTTAGAGGTTCGGGAAATAGGGATTGGGGAAATAGAGGTTTAGGGGATTAGGGGATTAGGGTTTGGAGTTAGGAGGGGATGGAAAGTGCTCGCTAACTGCGTGAAAAAACCTGAATGTGCAGGATAAAATTTTCTGCGTTATTAGCCTGCAAAGAGGGTTCATTTTGGTGGTAATGACTTTGCAACCTTGCATCCTGGTATCATAAAAAGTGGTGAAGTAAATTATACGTCAGTTGGCTTCATACGAGGTCAACTGACCGTCGAGAAAGAATATAAAGTGCAATGTCCAATAGACACCAGCTAATGTAGATCAGCTCATGCAAGAACTAGGGCTTTGACAGTACAAAGCCCCGAAATTGACATCGTCGCAAGGCTTGATGCGAAGAACTTCGAGCTAGTGCCTATTGGACAACAGATATTTTTTGTCTCATTTGATGTTAAGCTTAGCCTCGTACGAGGTCAACTGAGCACCGAGAAAGTATGGATGTTATACATGAATATTACGTATGGTGATTTGCGCTAGTTGATGTACGTGTGGTTTACATTACCCCCTTCTATGATGCCATAGTGGAAGGTTGCAAAATCTGGTGCACTCAACCTTTGACTGCGCAAAAGTCTTTCGAATTTTTCAACATCTCCCTTCTGTCCAGATATAGACAATAATACTGCCACTGCACTGTGGTCGCGACTCTAATCGCGACCTCCACCACTTGGCAGGGGAAGGGGGACGTCGATGGTTAGACAGGGCGCCGCATTAGCTAACATATCGCTTTCGTTGCCGCGATAGGCAGGAGAACCTCAGAGATCAGAGAGGCTAACTTGTTCCAAATTGAACTCTTCCGGATTGAGCTTCGGAAATGTTGTCTCCTCAACGATGCACAATATCTTAACAGTAAATCGGTACTCAGCTTGTCTCATATTGCCCGATGTATCCCAAATCTAGCCGTTGAGAAGGATACCCCTTGCTTTCCCTAGCTTTCGTGGTTAGCCCTTGACTTTCTGCTGCGGATTACAACTTCCATGACAGACAGCACCACAAACCGTCCGGGCCACTGAACTATGTGACAAGCCTCCATGCGATGGATGGGCTTCCACTACCAAGCTGTCCCGGTTTTGCGGCTCGCCTTCCGCTATTCAGCTTCGCAGGCATGCCGAAACGATGATACCTGTTCAAATCGTATAGGTCAAGGCGAAAAACGTAGAGACATGCATGTAAACCAGGAAGGGCGTGAAAAGACGATTAAGTCGGACTCATGTCCTCATGTGGCGTAAGCCACGAGGAACAAATGGACTTGCACAAACTAAGATGCGTACGTTTGTCGCAGGGGATGGCGATAGGCAGAGCAATAAACCATCAATGACGCCGAGGTGCATAGACGCCGATTTTTCTTACTCAGATACACATCCACACCGGCATGCCGGTTTCCCCAAAACCACTCTACTCTCACACGCCTCTTCTAATCACGCATGGCGTCACTTCTGCACTCGGCGAACTTTTTGCAACTCGACCCGCCAATCTTCCTGTCCCCTCCTCCCCTTCCCACCCTCCGCTCCACTGTTATCTACCCTAAACTCCCTCCACCAATGAGGTTACCTCAGAACAGGGCACGCTGCCTGGGAAACTTCACAATCCTTGCGCATCGCTCGCGCTCGACGAGGTGCGTCCATCCCAGCCGTTCGAGCAGCTCCTCGCGGAACTCCTGCATCCCACACGACTCAACCTTGCGGCTTGGCGGCGCGCCATAGTACGTGTCTAACAACCGAAGCGCTGTGCCATAGCGCTCCCGCTGCACCTCGCGCCGCGCCGCCAACAAAATCAGGTCTTCACTCGTCGTCGTCCCGTCGCCCATTTTCTGACAGCTCGACGCCCCCGGAAGCGAGCCCTTGCCGTCCAAAAGCACCCACCGCGACAAATCTCTCATCGAGTTCTCAAACGCCTCTTCTCCCCCTCCCTTCGTCCCTTGCTCCACCTCCACCTCCGCCTCTGCTTCCGTCCCCACCTCCGCTTCCGTCCCCACATCCGCTTCCGTCTCCGCCTCCGTCTCCCTACCCGCTTCTACCCCCACCCCTGCCCCCCCCTCTGTCCCACCACGCTGTTCCATCCCCTCCGCCTCACTCGTGCTCTCTGCCCCAACGCGTTCTCCCGCAGCGAGCTGTAGGTACCTCGCGCGAGCGCGGCGAAATAGCATTTCAATAAGCTGCGCACGCTTTTTCTCAAACCTCCTCCTCTGCGTCGCCTCCTGCGTTGACTCCGGGTCGATCAGAGTCCCAAAATGTGTCGCCACACCCGCCGCGTCCAGCAGCGCAATCGCACGCTCCGCGCGCTCCTCAGCGATTCGCGCGTACCCGAGGCACTCATCCGCAGGTGCACGCTTGCGCAGAAGCCGACACGCGTGTACGTCAGCCTGTTCCGCCCCCACAAAAAGGACCTCTACGTCGTCCGGGTATTTGTCCTGCACGTGCGAGAAGAGTGCGCCAAATGCTGCGACGTCGCCGCGTTTCAGCAGCGACCTCAGCCGCTTTATCTTTGCCTTGCGAATCACCTCCTCTAGCCATTGATCCGAGTCTTCCGCAATGTCGGATCCGGGCTTGTCGTCCTTGCCTTCTTCTGCATTTCCTTTTACCCCATCAGCGCTCCTGTGGTCCTCCTCCTCCTTTACCTCGTCGGGCTTCTCCTCTGCAGGGTGTTCCTCCCGAGTCTCCTCGTCTGCACCCTTTTTCGCAGTTCTCTCGTCCGTCACCGATTTTGGCTCATTTCTTGTCGACCCCAAACTCTGCGGCACGATCCCTGCCGCCAAGCTATACGTCGGCACGTCCGGACCTCTGCGCGTGGTGGTACTTGATAGTGTCAGCGCCTCATCGACATACATCTTACCGATCGCCACGTCGCCGTACCCCGCCCACCTCGGCAGCTGCGAACGCTTCGGAAAAGCAAAGTAAAAGGCGCGCCGCTCGCCACTTTCAAGAGCCACCGTCCAAGACGGCGCGCGGCGAGTACCGAGCGCTAATGACGCTGCATGCGCGCTGTCGTACGCATCGAGGGTGATGGCGGACGGAAGCTCGTATTCAATAGTAAGACGCAGCTCGCGGAGTTTTTGAAGCAAATCGACAGCGTCATGACGAATGTAAGCGACAGCTGTGTACTCGCCCTTGATGAGCCGCTCTTCGCTCGGATAAATATCAGAGGCAAACATGTACTGATTGTTGCTGTCGTAAACCATCACAAAGGGGCCACCCTCGATTGCAGCTTCGTAGACGGCATTGTTGAGCCCAGGAAAGCGCAGCGTCACTTTGCCGGACGAGTCAAACATCTCAAAGTGGTACTCAAGCATCAGCTCCGAGATGACCCCCAAATGCGGAAGCGTATCTCTATCGTTTAAGGCAGAAATTTTGGCCTTGAGCGGACAAAGCACGCGCTGCACGTGCGTGAGCGACCCGCGCGGCACATAACCCGAAATTACCTGAGGGCAGCGCACCGCAGAGTTCCCGGAAGGCAGGAGGCATGCGACCTGCACGCGTGGAAAACAGGTCGAGCCTGGGGAGGCATATAGGCTGGAAGGCGTCGGCACAATACCTCCAAACATTAGCTCCACGCTCTCGATCAGTGAGGCCCCTGGTGACGACCACATTTGCGCTAAGCACAGCTCAAGTGTAGAACCCTCCTGCACACGGATGAGGCATTCTTTGATCGAACCGGGCCGCAGCGTGAAGTAATGTCGCGTCTCCAGCTCCCCGCAGTGGTGCTGGGGGCTGATTTGCACTACATGCGCTTCGAAATTGCGCGCATCGGTGTTCCCGGAGACACCGGCAAATCGAGGAGTGGACAGCGCGCGGATGGAGCCATTCGGCTGCGACCGGCTTGCAGGTTTGCTCCCAAACCCTTCATGAGTGGTTCGTAGCAGCTTACTACTACTCGGAGACGACGGTGCGGAAACCTTGTCTTTGCCGACTGATGTGTCGAGGTCGTCTGTGGGAGAAATGTGCCGCGAAGACACGTCTGAAAATGCCATGGCACTTGTGCAATCATTCAGCCCCTCGGCTTCTGTACTCTCCCCCAAAAACGTAGAGTTACCAGCTGTAATCCGAAGCAGCCCATACGTCGCCCCCAGCGGCGCATCATAAAACCGACGCACAACAGAACCAGGCGCAAACGCGACATCACGTAACGGTAGGATCACCAACCCTTCCACGAGAGCTTCTGGTTTATGCACGGATATGGGGACGCGAAACAGCGGTCCGGTCTCCAAGCTTGGATCACCCCCGTGTCGCACAAACCCGAGCACCTCAGCAAAGTGCGCACGTCCACTCTCTAATTCCAGTGGGTTGACAAGCACCGGGAACGTGCGCCCGCCGCCCATAAGCAGCACCGACGCCGGAACCTCCACCCACGACGCCGCGCAGTCGAGCACCAAAGTCACCTCCATATTGGCGAGCGCCCGCTTCGCTCCTGGACTGTCCTCCTTTTGACCCACAGCTTCAATATTCACCAACGCGCGGCGCACTGTTCCTGTATCTGCCGTTCCACGCAAGTAGATGCCCTTAGTTGAGTTCATTGCGCCGCAGCCAGGACTTGTCGACCCGCGCCGTGCGGGAGAGCCGTCTTCCACGCGCACGCGGACCCGCCACTCTTCAAGCCTCAACGAGCAATCCTTACCTTCGTGGTCCGGGTCTACAACAGCCACCTCACCATCCTGCTCATCTCCGCTCATAAACCTCTTGTCTCCACCTCCGTTCTGCTTTCCCCCCTTATCACCACTTTCACCAGATTTTCCCAAAAGCTTATACTGCCCTACCCGTTCCGCATACCTCTCCAAATACTCGCACGCTGCCATCGCATCGATGCTCCCATTCCCCACCGCAAACACCAAGTCCCGATAATACTCTGTATCAAACTTCCCGCTCCTCCCCGCGCCCTTCCGCATCCCGCACCCCTCCCTCCCCTTCTCACCCAGCCACAGCCCTCCTGTCGGCACTCTCAACGGCCGGGCTGTATTCTCAATCGCCCTCCTCACCAATGCCGAAGTATAACGAATCTCCCGACTCTTCAAAAACGACAACACTACCGCCACCGCCCCTGCCGCCGACGGTGACGCCATCGACGTCCCATTCATCAGCATTTTCTTCCGCAGCATCCATACCGGTACCGGTGCAATCGCACCTCCCGGCGCACAGATACTTACCCCCATCGCCCCGTTTGACACCGGCCCACGCGACGACCACGTATACGGAATCCCCACCACCGCCTCCACATCACCTTCCTCCCCTCCACTCTCCCCTACGCCTCGCCCTCCACCTTCCCCTCTTCCCCCGTTCTTCAGGACGAGCGAGTGGCCGTCACCAGATTCCACTGCCGCCGCGCCAAACTCCGAGTCGAGCAGCGAGTAGGCCTGCGTCAGCATGTCCGGCGTCACATACGCCCCCACGCCCACTATCGCCTCGGTGGTCCCACCCGGTGCCGACACGGACGACAGCGCCGGCCCGTCATTGCCCGCCGAGCTCAGAAACATCACATTGTGCTTGTAGACCAGTTTGTTGACTAGCTCCACAAACCTCCCCTGGTCCACATCCCGTGAGTGCTCCCCGAAACTCATATTCACCAAGTCGATCGGCGGCAGCAGCGCCTCCTCCCCCGCACACTCCACGCCAACCTTTCCACTCCCCTCCCCGCTCTTCACCTCTACTTTCTCCTCACTTTTTCCCCTCTCCGCCCACTCATCTTCTCCCTCCCTCTCCCCCTCCCCCTCCCATTCTTCCCCATTCCCATCCCCTTCTCCTTCCTCTCTTCC
>JAUKWC010114486.1:0-23634 GCA_032356245.1 Endocladia muricata
CGCGGAATCCAGAAGAAGCGTTGAAATAACCTACTGGCCGGAAGAAATAACCGCATCTGCGAGCACAGAGCCCAACGCCATTCGACATGACCGTTTCAGCATCGATGATGTCGCCGTGCGTTCAACCGAGCAATTCCGTCCTGCAGACCGCGAACTTCGATTTCGGACAGGCCAAGGTGGTTGATGAGTACCCGACGATCCGCTTCGGCGATGGCAGCCGCTACTCCGTCTTTCCTGGCAACACAATCGACCATCTTTAAATGATGTGCAGCTCTGGGAATCTTCGTGAGTATCGGCAGAAGGGCTGCAGGCGTAGGCTCTATTTTTAGAACCCCACCACCGTAGTGTCTGCCGTGAAGTTCGACAGCAAGCCCGAACAAGCTGGTCCACGAAGACAGTACGATGGCGGCAGGACTTGCAGAAGCGTCTTTCCAGTAAATGCGATGAACGGCGTTTGTACAGGTCGAGCTGCCGCTGTTGAGTACAATCCTGCTGAATTCCGAGCCCATGTATCGCAAAAAGGCATCTGGAGCTTTGACATCATTCAAAATCCACCAAGGCGCTGGTCGCCGCATCATATGACTGCGCTCATGAAGCTTCTCCCGCCGACCTTTGGCGACTTCGCTTCGCACGTGCGTAGATTCAGAAATGTCCGCGATACGGAGAGTTACGAGACGACAGCGCTTGCCCTCTGCAACCTTTTGCTCTTCATCAGCTGCTCCCCATACTGGTGAAGTCAGCCAGGCGGACCGACTGACTACAGGGACGCTTGCGCCTGTACTAACTATTGGATCGAGTGATGTCCGCACGAAAAAATCATTCGCGCCAGTAACTACTCCGATTCGTACGTCCGCAACTTCGCCGAGTGTAGAAACCGATGTAATAGCAGAGGCTCTCTGCCACGCCAAGCGAGTAGGGAGTGATAGAGTTTGAAGCCGCCGAGACAACTCATCCGTTGCGGAGGTTGAAAGGTGTAGTGGCTGTGAAAGAAATGTTCGCAACTCGGCGACACCCCCGACTTCCTCGGTTGTCGAAAGCGTATGTTGGCGTCCGTGTCCTGATGCGAGCATCACTACCGAGTCCTCCTGAGCGTCCGGAAATAGCCGTTCGTTTAGACGGAGCAACATTACCGTTTCAAACGCGATGTTAATGTAATTCATTACTTCTACTGCGTACTCCGCTTGGAGAACTGAGCCTGGCAAGACGAGCGCCAATCGGCCGTTGGGGCGAAGGAACTGAGACGAGTGAATGACGAAGGACGCCCACAGACTTGCTCGTCCGGACAATGTAACTCCAGCGTCGCCCATGGCAATTTCCGCGGCAGCTTTCGTCTGGTCGTCTATGTGGTGATGGCGAATGTAAGGCGGATTCCCGACAAGTGCTGAAAATGTTCTGCGCGGTTTAACGGCCAAGAAGTTGGAATAAGTAAAGTTGTCCCTCGGCACGCCCAGATCTTCGAGTACCTTTGCGGCTCGTCGACCACCAAGCTCATCAATGTCGATCCCATGGACCAGTCGACCGCGATCAGCGACTTCCAAGCGCCCGAGGTGTTCGTGTGTCGCACGCAAAAAACTGCATCCTCCAAAGCTTGGGTCTAACACGCTTCCGACATTGTCATGAAGTGCCCACTCCACAAGTAACTGAGCGAGTGGGTCGGGTGTATAAAATATTCCTAACTGCTTACGGACAGATATTCGCCTGCCGCCATAGTCCGGGGCGATATTGACCAATTCTTGTGGAGGAGTTCCGAGAACTTTCATGCACTTAGTGGATTCTAGAATGAGGGGAAAGTCGCGTAGTTCGAGAACCCCGGGTTTCACGCAGTATTTAGGGCTCGTGAAGAAATCAAAGAATATCTGTGAGCCGTGCAGACACTTGAATACGCATTCAACTCAGGTAGCGAGTAGCTCGTACGGCATCGGCGGTGTCCGCATCGCGACGTAGGCCACAGTCGCGGCAGCATGGCGGCGCGATCGAACCTGCGGTTGTAGCGATATTGGAATTCGGCGAGGTAGCGCGGAGCGTGCTTGCCGGACAGATGACGGTACGTTCCGGTCAGCGCAGACTTGATGTTGCTGAGGGTGGTGTTCGCCAACCTGAACGTCGGCGCCTCAACCGACGCTCGTCGCGCGCCGCGGGAGATGCGGACACTGTGACTGCAGCCGGCCTCGGTAACGAAGGGGAAGCAGGAGAGCACGTCGCTAATGACCTCGGCGGACGGGGCGGCGAGCTTGCGATTGGCGAAGTCGGCGATCTCGGCACCGGTGAAGCCGTTGACGACCTGAAGCACGATTCGCTTGGGCTTGTTGCCGTCATGTTCGATCTCGACCGCGGCGACGAACGGCGTTTTGCCGGCACTTTGGCGCGCTCCCCGCCGAGGTAGGCATCGTCGATCTCGACCCGCTCGGTCAGTTGGAAGCCGCGGTCTCGCTCCTTCACCACTTGCATAAGCTTGTGCTTGAGTTTCCAGGCAGTATTGTACTGAATGCCGAGCCGGCGGGAGAGCTCGATGGCACTGACGCCGTTCTTGGATTGCGTCAGGTGGTACATCCCACGGAACCACTGCGTGAGCGGAAGCCGGGTGCGATGAAGGATGGTCCCCGCGGTCACCGACGCCTGGTGATGGCAGGCCGCGCACTCAAAGAGACGAGGCCGGGAGTGGAGCCGGTGGCCCTTAGCGTGAGCGCACATCGGGCAGGCGAAACCGTCCGGCCAGCGCAGCTCCTCGAAGGCGGCAAAGCATAGAGCTTCGGTGCCGGAATCCTCGAGAAAGTACGATTCGCTCAAGCCCTTCTGGAACTCGATCGCTTTGCGCACCATAATAGATACCGCCAAGTCGCTAATATAACTGGGCAATCGTACAGCAGTCAGGCGCCTGAGCCAAGTGCGTAGTCAAGTGCCGACACGCAGAAAGCGTATTAACATCATGGTTTTAGAGAATGCACTGTCTTAAGAGCTAGAAGTTAATATTCATTCACAAGCCCTAAGCAATAACATGCTGTAGAAGACGGACTAGCTCAGTTTGGCTCATGTCGTCGAGCAATATATCCTCCAAGGAAAGTAGTTGACTTTCGCGGGCCTCCGAACAGATTTTGAGTGATGTATCGTTCAATGCTTCCGACATAGCTAGAACTTTACGGGATAAAATCACTTCGCAGCGTTCATCGATAGTACCCGCGGCAACAAGTACGGTGCAAGTTGGCGCGCTGTCGGCAGCCATGCCTAGCCGGTGTGTTCGGTCAAGACTTTGCAAGAAGATCCCAGCTGAAAAGCCTCTGTCGACATGGACTTGGTCGAAGCAGACCTGATGCAGCGACACGCCCTCGCCAAGCGTTTGTGGAGTGGCAATAAGAACCATGCACTCAGGATCCGTCCTGAATTTGGCGAGCTCTCTGGCTCTATCCGTTGGAGCGCTGGCGTCGAGAACCGGCGTGGAGCCTGTGACGACTGCTGGCTGGTAAACTGCCAGAGCATCTCGGAGAGCGTCGATGTTCCTCAGGAAATTGGACCAAACGAGCGTTTTACGGCCACTGGTTGCATTCTGCGACACGATCTGGGCAGTCCGAACAATTTTCGCTGGGCGAATATGGAACGTTGGTTCGCGCAGTACTTTCTCGAGGTCGGCGTCTGACTGCCATTCTGGCATGCGGAACGTTCCACCCTCGCCGAGAACCGCCGCTGGGTTCGTCGCCGCAGCTAGCAAGCGCATGACTGAGCGCCCGGTTTCCGCCGCGTCGCGTTCGACTCCTTGTATCTCGCTTAGATCCCGGTTAGCCAGTGCATTGCACAACGAAAGGTGCGCCGGTTCCAGCGTGACCCGTTCCGTTCGGATCGCGAGAGGTGGAAGTCCTAATTCGTTCTTCGTCACTCGAACGTAGGCGCGGTCGCGGACAGAAGCTAGATCTCCGCTGGCGAGACGCGTCCCTTGCCCCGGCCAGACGAGATCCATGATCGCGGCCAAGTCGTCGACGGAGTTCGGCATCGGTGTTCCAGTCATCACAAGCCGTCTAGTCGCCCTCTCAGTCAATCGGCGAGCCATGGAGCCACGAACGCCAGCAGATCCGGCCTTCGCCCTGTGGGCTTCATCGAATACAACGAGAGCTTGCCGTTCACGTAGCCAAGAGTCAATTTCTGCAAGAGTACGTTGCAGCTCCAATCGCTCGTAGTTGACTACCGCAATCTGGGTTTCATCTACCGCTCCAAAATCACGCAGAGTTATCGCTGGCCGCCGACGACGCATAAAGCAGGCAGCCGCTTCCGTTTGCCAAGATTCAAATGCTGACGGTGGTGCGACGACAACCATGGCGGAGACTTTCTTCTGCGAGCGCAGCACCGAATACAAAGCCAACGCCACTGTAGTTTTTCCGGCGCCTGGCACAGAAAAGTCAGCTCCATTACCCATGGAGACCAATCTGGCTAGCGCGTTCTCTTGAAACGGTCGTAACGCTCTTTTAAAACCCTCAGCGCGAAGCTCATTGGTGTACAGCTGGCACACATGCTGGTCTGATGTCGCAAGCGTGTTCAGATTGGCGATCGCCTGCGATGTGCTGCTCAGAAGTTTTCTAGCAACCGCATCCCATTCCCATCGCACTTGGCTAGCCGGATATGTAGATAACGCGTCGAACAGTCGAGCAGCAGTTGTCGCTGGTACGAATGCTGCAGCGCCGACCTCTCGAAATTCGACGCTGCCAAGAGCGTTCAATATGTCCGACCACAAATAGTCGTCAGCGAACCTTTCATCCAATTGGACCGCCAAGTCCCGCCCAGATGCGCTTACAGTTCCGCGCGGGCGGTCCATCAGACAAGCCTCAATTCGTTTGATGCGACCCAGTTTGTCGATCTATCTCGTCGTTCGCGCTGCGCTAAGCATGCCGGCGTTGGACCTTCAATGTAGCCCATTCCACTCTGCATTGGTCGGTTAGACGTGGGGGGAAAGCGTGACTGGTCGCACGGCTGAATGCATGCATTGAGTTCGGCGCTGGATGTCCGTTTCATGCTGGAGTAATACCCGGCTTCGACACAGCTATCGGCGCACGACGCGTTTCTCAGATCAGTCCGGCCGGCTACGATCCGCCAATTCGATGAGCGATTTTCGACCGAAATGATCGTGCGCGGACAGCAAGCTTGACAGTGGTGATCGATCGCCAAATTCGATGTCACTCGTGGCGTAGCTTTGACGCTCACGCTAAGACTTCCGACGACCGAAGAACGCCGCCCCCATTGTGGCGACACGTGAAACGTCACTAAGAAGCGTGACCACTTCGATGCCTCTAGCGATACCGTAGTCCTGAAGCATAGTGTTGCCGGGATGAGCGCCACCATCCTCCAATCCTAGGAGGTTTAGATCGACTGGGCGTTCGTCAAGCTCGCTCGCGAATGACTGAAGCTCTTGTGCTCGCTGGAGCAGGACGTCGAGGTCCGTGTACCACTTCTGAAGTGGGTCTTCTTCATCGTCGCGTTTGTCATCATTCGAGTTCGCTGAGGTATTTTCATCTGCATATTCGGTGCGGAGCCAGTATTCGTCCATCTGATCGCCAGACGTCGGATCGATCGGAATAACTACTTCTTCGGCAGTCGCGGCCTCTATAATCGCGATGCATCGCTCGAGACCGATTGGTCGTTTGACCATTTTCTGAAGAATTGTAATCGGGTCGGCCCGTGTAACTCCATGCCGCCCGCCGCGAGCGGTTCGAGTGAACGAAGACTTCGCGTCTAGAAGCTCTGTGTTAGTGACGTGCGCAACACCCGCCAACGCCATCAGCGCACGCTGGTACGGTCCGAAGTCGCCTACCTTCTCGTCCAGATCTCGGGCCGGAGCCTCAATTTCTTTCAGCGCCCCGCTGTAGAGTACGTTTACGTCTTCATCGATTAACTCGTACCAGCGTAGATTTCCCTGCAGCTCATCGCGGTAGAGGCAGGCATGCATTATCAGCGACATAAGGGTCGACGAGACCTGTCCTTCGTGGCCGGTGGAATCGAGATGGAACACCACAAGCGCCTGAGCCGCCGCAACCGTAGCTGCGCTTTTCGGGCTTCTAGGAAGGCCATGCTCCTTCAATGCAGGATAAGTAACTTCTCTACGCGGATCGTCAACCGTCAGTGCTGCAAGTAGAGCAACACCTGCTACGACTCGGTTGCGGAACGGAAGCGCCGATGGCGAGTCGACCTGAGGTACATTTGACATCCCGAGCCATGCTTCGCGTTTTGCATTCATTTCGGGGTCGGCGGTTGATCTGGTCAGCGTGTCGAGCGCCCGAACCGCAACGACTCCCTCAACGCTCTCTTTCGACCAATCCTTCGCGTTGAGGCCGGGGACATGCCGTCCAGCCATGTCTGCGTAAAAAACGTCGAAGTTCGTGTTGCCAACGTGCGGATGCATCCCAATGACAAGTTCAATTACGACCGTGCGTAGGCGCTGGATGGCTTTGATCTCATGACTTTCGTCTGCTACAGACCGCCACCGTTCTACCGACTTCAACGCCCTTCCATTCGGAAACAACGTGCCACTGAAGTCAGAGCGCCCAAAGCGCAATGCTTCTAGACTTCGACGTACACTATCTGCCGTATGTGATCTGATGGTGAATCCGCCATCGGCGTCTCGCCAGTGGTCGTACGTTAGATCGGCATTTACACCAAGCAATTCTGTCAGCGTTGCGCAGCTCGCGGTCGTTCTTCGCCACCCGTCGTCCGTCTGCGAAAGGTAGCCCGAGTTACCGTGATCGTCAGTCAATCGAAAAATCGCGACAACCGGTGGGGTTACGATGCCTTCCAGTGCGAGAGAGTCAATGAAGTTTTGGTCTTCATCCTTGCGGTACTCGCTCAGGCCCTCTGCCTTCTGTTGCGCTTTAGTGATGCGAAAAGCGTGGTCGCCATTCACTAGTTCAATTGTCGGTGCGTAGTCTATCTCGTCATGTGCTGTGGTTATCACAGGAAGTCCATTCAACCAGCGCCCGACCCTCGAGAGCATGCGTCCGTTGATTAGCGCACTGCCGAGCAGGGGTGTATGGGCTGTGAATCTAACGACAGTCTGCTCGCCGGCATGGTTGCGAGAGACGTACGAGTGTGCCAGATGCTCAATATTGAAGTCGTGGTCTGCCGATAGTGCCTCTATGTCGCGGATAAGCCCGTGAGGCACTTCGTCTTCTCGAATTCTGTTCACATTCGCAAACTGTGTTCGAAATCTTTCGCCGAGCTTCGTAGCAGCCTCTCCGTCTTCAAGAAGATTTCCGCCCGTAACTGGCTTAAATTCAGGCAGTTGGACGCTAAAGTAGTCGAGACTGAGCTCGTTCACCTGGTTGTCCTCGCCTGACTTGAGAAATCTATAGCGAGTGCGCGGTCCTGAAATATTTGTCTTTGACATGGTGTGCCCTTCTCCTGGATTCGGAAGCGGGCTCGCGATTACGCCACAATACTCGCGAAAAAATGAAGATCGCGAAATGTCACTGAGGGACGCCGCGGACGGGTCACTCTAGGCGCTACATCCGGCTGTCATTCCCAACCAACGAGTATTCGCAAGCGGAGAATTCGAGCTCGAGTGTCACGAGCAGGTTTTACGTTGTCGACGCGGCTGCGTCGGAGCGGAATGTAACAGAACTCCGGCGCGTCTGGCAACAGCTCATGGCAAGTAATGTGACACCAATCCTGATGGCGCACCGCTCACTGATGAGCACGATGCGGCTCGTGATCTTGCCCAGCTCTGGCGTAGACCTCGGCAGCGATTGGACTCGCTGCTTCGTCACAGACGTTTCCGCTCACCGAGGTCGACGTCACAGCCGACCCTTCTCGCGAAGGATCGCTTGAAGGGCATTATTCGTCCTCCTCGTCAAACCGCGGTCCCGGTCCGTACTCGACCGATGGGCCGCGGGCCGCGTCGGACGTCCTCACGATGATTTCCCGCTCGCCCAGTCGTCTGAGGAGGTTTCGGGCGCGATACACATCCACGTCGAGCATGTTCTGCAGTGTTCGGTTGGAGATCCGGCCGTACTCGCGCAAGTGCAGCATGACCTTCCGGTCTATCTCGTCGAGCGGTGCGCGGTTGTACGGCACGCTCGCGCCGAGCGCGCGCAAGGCGTCCGCGGCGAAGCGATAAGTCGGGGAGCGCATGGTGCGGGTCTCTCGAGTCGGTTCGATCACGCGTCGGCCGGGCAGGGCTGCAAGACGTTGCAGGGCAGCCAGTGCTTCTCCCGGCGTCTTCTGGATCACGTCCGCAAGCGTCACCGCCGAGATCGTCGGACTATCGATCAACGTCCGGATGATCAACAGGGTCTCGACGCTGTCGCGCTCCTCACGTGGCAAGCCGGCCACGAATCCGATGAGTTGCCGGTTGCGCTCGCCGCGTGTGAACACGATGAGAGTGCGTGATCGCTCCTCGACGATCGTGGGCGTTGGATGTCCGGCCTGCAGGGTCTCGCGGTACATGCGATCCACGCCCAGTCCCCGCTCTTCCGCGAGGCCTAGCTTCTCGGCGACTCTGAACAGGGCGGGGTTTCTCGGAACGGACCCGTGGGTGAGGATGTTCGCGGCACTCACTCCGGACGGCAGCTCACCTGGTGAGCTGATCCGCAGGCTCTCCGGCGAGTGCTCCACCAGGATGGCTCCCGGTATGCGGTAGTTCCGATGCAGTAGTGCGTTCGCCAAGGCTTCTCGAACGGCCTCGATCGGGAAGTCGGCGACCTGTCGCTGGATGCCGTCCGAGAGGTTGGCCGGAACGGTCTCGATTCGCGTGGAGATCTGATCGAGCACGGTGCGCATCGCTTGTACGAGCGGTGCTTCCACCGTGCGCACGAACACCGGCTCCGTGCCGGCGATCTGTCGGTAGGTGTACTGGACACGGGGCCACGCCCGGTCGTCGTCTCCGATCAGTACTTTCGCGGCGTTCGTCAGGGACGTCCGATCCGAGCCGAGGAGGCGTAGCTGTATCAGCAGGTCGGTGTCGTTTGCGCCTGCGGAGTCGATGCCGTCGCGCTCGGCGTTCCGGATCATGTCGCGCATCACGCGCATCGCCTCGGGGTCGACGCGAGTCGCCACGCTCCCGGAGATTTCCGCGCTCCAGTCGGATTGGATGCGGTCGTTGGACAGCTCCGCGATCTCGCGGGCGGACATGCGTTCGCATCCTGCGCCGATTCGACGAGTGAATCGGCCATCGGTCTCGTACACGTCGATGCCGCGAGGCACGTCCAGTCGAACGAGCACACGCCCGTCCACGGTCAGGGTGTCGGCCTCGACCAGCAGCGACGGCGTGGTCAGCTCATGAATGCGCTGCCGACACCAGTCGGCGGCGCATTCGGTACCGACGATCGCGTCCGACCCTCCGGGCCGATCTCTGACGCCCAGCACGAGGGTGCCGCCGTCGGCGTTGGCCAGACAAGCGGCCGCGACGGCAAGCACCTTTGCTGTCTCCTTCTCGCTGCGGGCGTCTTGCTTGAAGTCGAGCGTTCGGGTCTCGCATTCATCGGCCGAAGCACCGCCGACAATGGCGGACAGTGCGTCCCGCACTTCGTTTGATTCTGATCTCTTCAAGTTTGAATCATTCCTGGGTTACAGGCATATGTCAAACTATCATGAATCAGACTGTCAATCTCACTGTCGCCGAATGCAGGTCTCCGAGGCAACGTTTCTGCCGGGCTGCCGCGAGCCAAGGCAAAGGATCGGACACCGGCAAGAAGCAGCTCTGGCTGTTGTAGTGGCAATCTGAGAATTGAAGTCCAATGTTGTCAGACACTTGCACCGTAAGCTGTCGAACTCGGGTGCGCAGACAGCGCCTGACCGTCGGCGCGAGCCAGCAGTTTCCTGGACGGGTCTCTGCCACCCACGCCGAGTGACGGCTCGGATGGGTCGTGCGTTCCGTTCGCTCCGCCCGGACCACCAGCCCGGCTGGCTTAGTCGCTTCCCCCCGGCGGTGTGATCGCCTTCGCACCTCGAAGAGACCCGAGACCCAGGGCAGGCAGCAAGGCGAAGGGCCGCACGCCGGCACCCATCGGAACACCGGTCGATCGCCCGCTACTTCGTAGGATGACGCCACCCTGACCGATCAGTATGTCTGCAGCCCTGCCCGTCCCGCCCGATGCGTAGGACACGTCTCGGGAAATCACCCGCCTCAGAAAGAGCGGCGGTCTTCCCGCAGCGATATTGATGGGCGAGGACGCGGTCGTCCGGTATCCAGAATCCGAGCCGATGCGATCGACGCTGGGCTTGGCTCTCTATGAGCGGGACGTCAAGCCGCTGGATGACCACGCCACCTTGGAGCGGCTGCGTATCGGCTGGGCAGCGTGCGAGCGGTTGCGCGAGCTGCTGGCGACCAACCGAGTTTGGCGGAATCCTGGATGTCCGGATCAAACCGGTCGTTGGTCAGCTCCGCGAACTGGCGGGCGTACCTGCGCTCGTATCGGCATTCGACGCAAGCCGTTGCGAGGCAGGTCTGACCATCGAGTCCACCGACATCATCCACCGGCTCGGAAGTAGCGGCGCTGCGGGTCGTTCGGTCCGGAGCCGATCTCTCTCGCCTCACCGAGCTCCACAAGACGCGCGAGGCGCTGCCGAGTCGCGCGCACCGACAGTCCGACCGCGTCCGATACTTCCCGCGTGCGCAGCCCGTCCGCGGCACCTAGGGTGTCGAGGATCTCGGCATCCTTTGGGTCGAGCGCGATCGTCCCGCTTGCCCCCGTGCGCAGCGTGACCCGCAGGCGCGTACCGATTTCCTCCCACTCCGGTGGCGGCAAGCCCGCCTCGCGGCACGCACCGATCATCCGCTGCGCGCCGCTGCCCCACTGCTCGACGAGTCCGAGTTCCTTGAAGGTTCGTCCGAGCACCCGGTTGCGCAGCTTCGACACGCCACGCGGCAGGTCGTCGAGAGTCAGGCCGAAGGGGAGCAGCCCCGGGTTCTCGATCTCGAGCCGATCGTCGAACAGCGCGACCCGGACCGGTGCGCCTCGCTGGGCGTAGTCGGCGTGCACCAGCGCGTTGACGAGCGCTTCGCGCACCGCGACGGGGGGCAGACTCCGGATCGAGGTACGCCGCACCGCGCCGATGCTCGCGCCGTGCAGGCCGTGCTTCTCGATGAAAGCCACCGCCTCGGGTATGGACGCCGACGGGTGCGACACGATCTCCGCCTGATCGACCAGCCGGCTCCGGTCGGTGCCCGCGAACCGGCCCGCCTGCACCCAGGCGTCCGGAAAATGCGCCAACCTGTCCCGACCGAACAACAGCACGCCGCCCACGGTCGGCACGGTGCGCCCCTGGTGATGAACCGTCAGGCGAAGCGTGTCGAGGTCGGTCCGCCGCAGTGTCCGAACGTCGTCGAAGGCGGATGTCGCCGCGTCGACGTCCACCGCGTCGGCCGAGAGGTCCGGCATGGGTTGCTCATCGAAGGATTCGCCACGAGTGAAGCGGCGCATCTCGCCCTGTAGCTCCGGACTCGCATGGCGGTTGGTTGAGTCGACCCGGACGTAGGCGCCTTTCTCCGGCCCGGAACGAGCCAGGTAGTGCGGGCGCGCCGTACTCGGGTAGATGCGAACCGCCAGCACGTGGGTGCTCCGGAAGGCCAGCAGCTCGATGTCGGGCAGCACTCGCGGCAGGATCGAGTCGCTGACGAGGCTCGCGACTCGTTCTTCGAGGGCGAGAGAATCGGACACCCCTCTTAAGAAGCGAGTCCCGTCATCCACCCCGATCAGCACGGCGCCGCCGGATGTGCTCGCGAAAGCGATCACTGTTCGCAGCACGCCCGCGGGCGATGACAGGTCGCGCTTGAACTCGAGGGTCTTGCCCTCCGGTCGAAGCAGCAGTTCAGTAAGGTTCGTTACTCTGCAAGCTACTCTGCACTACTCTGCAGTGCCACGCTTCCGAGTAGCCCTCGGTCGCCAGGGTCGATCATCTCAGAGGGCACGACGCGTTGCCGGGAAGCTTCTGGACGCCAACCGCCGCGATGAGACATTCCCGGTGCGAACAGATTCGACCTGTTGCCGAACACTTGCGGAATCGGGTAATCGACGAATGTCTCGGTCAGATTCTTCGAGCGCCACCGATCGATCTTCACGATGTACGGTGAGCGAATGATCGACGACTCGAACGAAACCGATACACCCCCCGCAGAGCGCAGCGCGATCGCCATGAACGCCGATGTCGGTCAGGAAAGCGGCGGCGTATTGCACCTGACCGTGCACCACGCCCTGCTCGCCGCCCTCTGCCAGTTCATCCCGATCCCCTTTCTCGACGACGTGGCCGGCGACCGGGTGGTGCGGCGGCTGGTCGACAAGCTGCTCGAACGGAACGGGCGCGACTACGGTGCCGAAGCCGTGGCGCCCCTCTACGCCGGACCGGAACAGGGCGTCGCGAGCAAGGTCGGTGGGTTCTTCAAGAGCCTGGCCATGAAGCCGGTGAAGAAGGTGCTGCGGACTGCCCTGATCTTCATCACGATCCGTCGCGCGATCCTGACGGCGGCGCGAGTCGTGTTGCTGGGGCGGACGATCGATCGCTGCCTGGCCCGGGGCGAAATGGCGAGCGACGCATCGGACGCGCATCGACGCGCGCGCGCCGCAGAGATCGATGCTGCCGTACGCGACGTGATGGCCTCGCCCGAGCGGCGCGGCCTCGTGAAGCTGATGCGCGAGAGCGCTTCCCTGCTGCGGGACGATGGTCCGACTCCGCACGTGCCGGTCGCCGCCGCAGCGGATGCCGACGCGGCCGAAGCGTCGCTGAGTTCGAACGAGCGTCGACGACTGGACCAGGCCGCCGTCGAGTTGGAAGCGAAGCTGCAGTCCGACGCGCAACGCGGCATGCTGGCCGCTGTCGACGCGGCAGTAGACGCCCGGCTGACGGTGCCGGCTTGACGCGGATTGTGCTGATCGGTTGGTGTCCCGGTGCCGCTCGCGCGCCATCCTTGAAAGCTCGGCGAACTCGCCGGTGAACACCGCTCTGCCCGACGCCGTCACCGGCCTGCCGGTCATGGCGCTCGCGCACGACGTGGCCGAGGCCCTGTCGACACGCGACGTGTTGCTGCGCGCCGAACCGGGGGCGGGCAAGAGCACGGGCCTGCCGTTGGCGTTGTTGCTGCACGAATCCTTCGACGGTCACATCATCCTGCTCGAACCTCGCCGCCTCGCCGCACGCATGGTGGCGACCCGTCTGGCGGCGCACCTTGGCGAGACCGTCGGGCAGCGCATCGGCCTGCGAATGCGCGCGGAAACCCGCGTCTCGGCGCAGACGCGATTGACCGTGGTGACCGAAGGCGTGCTGACGCGCCTGCTGCAGGACGACCCGGAGCTGACCGGTGTCGGCCTGGTGATCTTCGACGAGTTCCACGAACGCAGCCTGCATGCGGACGTCGGTCTGGCCCTGTGCCTGGACGTCCAGCAGGCGCTGCGGAGCGACCTCAGGTTGTTGCTGATGTCGGCCACGCTGGACATGGCGCCGTTGGCCGCCGCGCTACCCGACGTGGCGCACTTCGACTGTGCGGTGCGGCAGCACCCGGTCGATGTCCAGTGGGTCACCGAGCAGCCTGACCAGCCCCTTGAAGCGCGGGTGCGAGCGGCGGTGCTGTCGGCACTCGACCGGCACGAGGGAGACGTGCTGGTGTTCCTCCCGGGAGTGGCCGAGATCGGTCGCAGCCACAGACGACTGACCGCGCTTCTCGGCACCCGTGTGGAGCTGCACGTGCTGCACAGCGGCGTGAGTGCGGATGCGCAGCACCGGGCCACGGCCGCGGCGACGGGCGCTCGTCGACGGGTGATCCTGTCCACGAGCCTCGCGGAGACCTCGATCACCATCGATGGCGTGCGCATCGTGGTGGATTCCGGTCTGGAGCGACGCGGCGCGATCGATGTCGCGACCGGTGCCCAGCGCCTCGAGACGGTCATGGGAAGTCAGGCTAGCGCCACGCAGCGCGCCGGTCGGGCAGGGCGTACCGCGCCCGGTGTGTGCTTTCGCCTGTGGAACGAGTCCGGGCACGCGCGCCGTGCCGCTCATTGGCAACCGGAGATTCACCGCGCCGATCTTGCGCCGCTGGTGCTCGAGCTGGGATCGTGGGGAGCGGCGAGTGCGAGCGAGCTGACCTGGCTGGATGCGCCACCACCGGCAAGCCTCGCCAGGGCGCAGGATCTCCTGGAGAAGCTGGGCTTGTGGCACGACGGTCGGCTGACCTCGAACGGACGCAAGGTAGCCGCCCTCCCGGTGCATCCGCGACTGGGCCGTCTGCTGATCTGGGGCGTCGACAACGGGTCTGTCAGTCTGGCGTGCCGTCTGGCCGCCCTGCTCGATGATCGCGCGCGTGGCTTGAGGTCTGTCGATCTGCAACCGCTGCTGAGTGCTCCCCTGACGTCGCTGCAAGAGCGTCGAGCGCGTCAGTTGGAGAAGCTGCTCGGGCAGGGCGGCGGCAAGGCCGCATCGGTCTCTCCCGGTGTGCTCCTGGCACAGGCCTACCCCGACTGGATCGCCAGACGCAGGGTCGGTGACGCATCGGTCTATCAGCTGTCGTGCGGTGCAGGGGTTGTCATGTCGGACGACGACCCCTTGGCGCATGCCCCCTGGTTGGTCGCGGCGGAACTCGGTGGCGCTGGCAGACAGCTGCGCATCTTCAAGGCGCTGACGCTGGACATCGACGAGCTGCGAGAGCACGCGCCCGAGCAGTTCGACACGATCAAGCACATCGACTGGGATGACCGGCAGGAGCGCGTGATCGCCGAGGAACGTCTGATGCTCGGGGAGCTGGTCGTGAGCGCGCGCCCGCTGGAGAACCTCTCGCCGGACGATCGAGCCGCGAGTGTCGTGGCGGGCATCCGCCGTCGCGGATTGTCGTGCCTGCCATGGGACGAGGCCTGTCGGGAGTGGCAGGCGCGGGTAGGGCGGATGCGCGATCTGGACATCTCGACAGGCGCCGGTGCCGACGCCGAGTCGGGTGCCGAGTCCGCGATCTGGCCCGCCGTGGACGACGACGCCCTGATGGCGTCCCTCGACACGTGGTTGCCGCCGTGGCTCAACGGCGTGGGTTCGCTCAAGGCACTGCAGCAGCTGGACCTGCGCCGGGCGCTCGACAGCATGCTGACGTACCGTCAGCAACACCAGCTCGATGAATGGCTACCGACCCGCTACGAGGTCCCGAGCGGATCGCGCATCGCGTTGCGCTACGTCCCGTCCGGGCCGCCGGTCCTGTCGGTGCGCCTGCAGGAAATGCTCGGTTGCACGGAGAACCCGTCGATCGCCAACGGCCGCATCGTCCTGAAGGTCGAGCTCCTGTCGCCGGCACAAAGGCCCGTGCAGGTGACCACCGACCTGAAGAACTTCTGGGTCAACAGCTACCCCGCCGTGAAGAAGGACATGGCCGGCCGATACCCGAAGCACGTGTGGCCGGATGACCCGGCGAACGCGCAGGCGACGACCCGAACGCGTCGGCCGCGTCGTCCCGAGTGAGCGCGGGACGTCGTCCGTCATGGATCGCCAGGCTTGACGGTCATGCCGCCTGCTATCGACGCGTGGCCCGTGAAGTGTGAATGGTGCGGTCGACCATTCCCACGAGTGAGAACAAGGCCCCGCGCAGCGCGCCATGCCGAGGCTGCACGCGACGCTACTTGCTGCCAGGCCGCGTCAGCCGCCAGCGATTGCGGCGGCTGGTCAGCTTCGCCTCCGTGCGCTCGACGATGCCCTCCTTCTCCATGCGGACGAGCCAGTGCAGCGTGGTTCTCCGAACCAGCCCGAGCGCCTCGGTGATCTCGGCCGACGACATGGGGCCTGACGTCAGCAGCGATTCGATCCGAGCGCGTCGATCCATGCGCTGTGGAGCGGCCTTTGCCGGCTCGTAGGGTCCCGCCTCCCGCTCGGTGACGCCGGTGGATTCGCCAGGGGCGAGAATCCAGGTCGTCCCCCGACGGTCGCCCCGCTTGTCGAGCATGCCGAGGACATGGAGACCACTGAGTTCCCGAGTTGCCGTCAGGGCATCGCAGCCGTTGAGCGCGCGGTAGATCCGCTTCGTCACTCGACCACGTCGATGCAGGAAGGCGAGCGCGAGACGCTGACGATCGTTGAGGGCATGGGTGTCGATGCTCTCGAGCCAGGCGACCGCTTCCTCGTCGAGCAGACCGTGGTTCGGCAGGGTGGCGGTGAGCTGATGCACCGCGTCGGTGAGTTCCGGCGGATCCATGCCCGCACGCCGAAGCAGGGCGGCCGTTGCCAGAAGGCCAGATCCGCGGTTCTCAGCGATCATTCGTCGGTCGTCGATGCTCTGCACGTCTTCGAGCAGTTTCGTCAGCGTCGCGTTGCGCGAGATGGAACTGACCGGCTCCACCAGCAGGCTGTCTCTCGAGAGGGGGCCGTGGAGACCGCCCGGGTTGGCGATCTCGAGCCGGTCCGGGTAGAGGCTCAATCGGATCTGGGTGCCGTGGGCCATCGGGTGATAGTCGCGGTGCATCAGGGCGTTGACGACCAGTTCGCGGATTGCCCCCTCCGGGTACTCCCACCGATCTTCGCGCCCGGCACCGGTCACGATGGATCGTCGCTTCATGTTGCGTCGCATCACGGCCAGTGCGATCGAGACCATCGCCGGAATGGAGCCGTCGATCGACTGATTGTCGAGAAACCGCGTGCCGTCCTCGAGCGGTTCGCCCGACGTGCTCGGGTAGGCCACGAACGTGACATCGAGCTGGGGGAAATACCGCTGCGGGTAACGTCCGAGGGCGAGCAGGCCGGCGAGGCTGAGACAGACGCCCTCGCCATCGGCGACCGTGATGCCCATCAGATCGAGGATGTCTTCTTCGCTCGCGTGCTGAAAGTTGGGGCCGCGGGTCGTCCGCAATCGCTCGATCAGCGCGTCCACGAGCTTGCGGTCCAGGTCGGCCATGCCGGTACCGGGCACGGGTGCGCGATCGTCTCGAGGTTGGCCGCGCGAGGCGAGCAGCAGGTGGATCTCGTCAGTCGTCATCGGCCGCAAGCCGTCGGGTGTGCGGACGAACACCCCGCGTTCGAGTCCTTTCGAGTGTTGTTCGGGAGATTCTTGCCACTCGTCGTGATGCCGCGTGACTCGCGTGTCTTGCACCGCCCGATTCGCCATGCCGGAGCGGTGGCGACTGGCCGTTCGCGCAGCCACACCCAAGTGGTCGTGACTTTCGTACCGAACCTGTACCCGCAACTATCTGACGGTAGAGACGACATGAAGACCGAGGACGCCCGCACGAACCCTCTGATTCCGCTCGCGACCGTGTTCGCCGGAGTGGTCCTCATCGCCGGCGCACTCTCGCTCGAGCCGGCATTCGCCGCTTCCGGTGGCGACATCGCGCCGGACTTCGCGACGCTCGACACCGATGCGGACGGCACCATGACGGACGATGAATGGATGAAGTCGGCACCGGCCGCGATGATGAGCGCCGACATCGCCGCCGCCCACTACTCGATGTACGACATCGACAGGAACGGCAGCGTGACCCGCGCCGAGTACGACCGGGTCAACGAGCAGGTGCTGGGGGAGAAGGGGCAGTCGATCTGATCGAGCCGGCATGTGGAGGAGAGACCCGCGCGCGCTGCCGTCAGTCAGAGATCCGTTCGCGCCGCTGACCACGGCGTTGCCGAGCATGAAGGGCAGGGTGCCGATGCACAGTGCGGCGATGATCGCCATGCGCTCGGGTACCGGCAGGAAGCTCGCGGCGTAACGATCCACCGCACGTCATCGGTAGTCGTGGTTCGTCGCAAGGCCGTAATCGGGTCCGTGGTAGGGCGGGACGCTCGTGGCGAGTTCGCAAGTCGCGAGACAAGTTTCATCGTGCAGCCTGTCGCCCTTCGCTACCGACAGGGAAGTTGCCCTCGGAGTGCCGCCCTCGCCTCAGCGGCAAACCTCGATGCGCTGTATCTCGAGACGGAAGGGCGCATCCCGATGGTCCGACAGGATGAAGCCGATCACCCGGGCCCGGCTCGCGTCGAACACCGCGCCGGGGACCGGGCGACCTCTGACGGACGGCTCGGGATCGTCCATCGACACGGGGGTCGGTGCAGGGTCGCCTTGTTCGAGGTCCAGGGCGGGTGCGGCGAAGGCGACGCGCGGGCCGTCCAACTCGACGCTGCTTTCCTCGATCGGCGCGTCGCCCCGACTCCGCATGGCGGTACGCGAGACGCGGGTGTCGGTCGTGATGCGCACGCGCCAGGGTCGGCCGTCGCCGGCGGCGACGAGGCGGAGGCTCGTCATGCTCGTCAACGCACCGTCCGGCAGGCTGGCCTGCATCTGCACGAAGCCGCCGCCGCGTGTCACGAGATCCCCGGCGAAGACGAGGCTGTTCCCGGTCTGTTCGATGCGCCCTTGGCTGTTGCCGCCCATGACGGTGTCGTTCTGCTCGCGCCAGGCGTCGCGGTCGGTGGCTCGGGCGAAGTCGAACAGGGTCGTGCAGTCGGCGGTGTCGGTCATCCCGGTCTCTCCGGCAGGGGCAGCGCTGGTCAGGGCCGCGCCACCGAAGGCGAGCAGCGCGGCGAGCAATGGTACGGGTCCGATCATGAGGCCTCCGGTGTCGAGCATGCGGACGCGCACCGGATCTTGCTCTTCGACGATCGGCTCGCGACACCTCGCGCTCGAACATTCACGTGAACGCTTCGGCGTCGCGCGCGCGTCCGACGACATCGGCTGACGACCATCCTCGACAGGCCGTCCGCTCACGCATCGGGAGCGGGCGGGCATCCATCGCGCCCGACCTCGTCGAACAACCAGTCGCGGAATGCCTGCACCTTCGCGCTCGTACGGTGACGCTCGGGGTAGACCACGTGGTAGCAGAATGCGGTTTCCTCGAAGACGGCCGGTGGGAACGGTCGGACGAGCCTTCCCGCCTCGAGCTCGCGCCCCACCAGCGCGTCGCTCGCGAGCGCCATGCCCTGCCCGGCGAGAGCGGCCTCGACCAGCATGGCGTCGTTGCTGAAGCGGGGTCCAGGCTCTGCGTCGACCGCCTTCGCACCGGCTGCGTGCAGCCACATCCGCCAGCCGGGCTCCGCGCCCGCACCCTCCGACCAGGTCGAGTGCAGGAGCGTGTAGTCAGCCAGATCGTCGGGGCATGTCGGGGGTGCGCGCGTCGCGAGCAGCGCCGGGCTGCAGACCGGGAAGGCGTTGACCCCCATCAGGCACTCGGCAACGGCCGGCGGGTAGTGCCCGCGGCCGTAACGGATGGCGACGTCCACACCGTCGTTCGCGAAGCTCGCCATCGCCTCCTTGGCGTCGATTCGCACCTCGAACTCCGGGTGAGCGACGCGCAGGCGCTCGAGGCGCGGCACGAGCCATCGCGCGCCGAACGAGGGCGGCACGCTGACCGTCAGGAAGTCCAGGCGTCGCGTCTGCCGAAGCGCCTCGACGCCGGCGAGCAGACGATCGAACCCCTCGGAGAGATGTGGCAACGCCGCGCGAGCGGCATCCGTCAGCTCGAGCGCCCGCGTCTTGCGGTGGAACAGCTCGACGCCGAGCTGTTGCTCGAGCCCGCGGACCTGCTGACCGACCGCCGCCGGCGTCACGTGCATTTCCTCCGCCGCCTTCCGGAAGCTGAGATGGCGAGCGGCCACCTCGAAGGCACGCAGTCCGTTGAGCGGCGGCAGGCGATCGCTCATCTCGCGCTCGTGGAATAGATTTCCTTCGCGGTCGGTGATGGATTCATCGTTTGTCGATTGCCATGAGAAGGCCCAGATTGACTGCACCTGCCGCACCGTCTGAAGTCGGTAGGGAAAGCAACTCTACTGCATGGCCACTTCGGTGGCAGGGGAAATCTGAATGGGCATCGGCTGGCTTTGGCACTTCACGCACGCAGACGACATGGACACCCTGCGCTCGAACAACGAGGACCGTGCCGCGACGGTCTACGCTCGATGGCGCGCGCTGCACCGCCTGGTGGCAAGCCCGGCGCGCCGCCTCCGCGACGCGAGACTCGAGCGAAAGTCCGCCCGAGAACTCGATGCGCTCACCGACGACGTGCTCCGCGATGTCGGTCTGCGACGAACCGTCGACGGGCGCGTCACCGCGGCTTCTCGTGAGTGGAACCGTCGGCACGTTGCAGGGACGGATGTATCGCCCTCGACCCTGAACCGACAGCGGACGCATGGCCGACCGCGGGCGCACGAATGCGGAGACGAGATTGCCTCCCGACCACGCGCCTCGCTGCCGTCGTCGTTCGATCGACCCGAAGTCACGCCGCAGCAGGACGAGTATGGGCGACGTGCCGCCTGACGAGGGCGCAGCGTGAATCGCCGCTGCGGCGTCATGCCGGGGTAGACGCCGATACTCGTCGAGTGAACCGCTGCGCGGACGGCGGCCGTTGCGACCGTTCGATACTCCACGGTTCCCGGAGATAGCGACGATGCGCGAGTGGGAGGTGTCCGGTTCGCCGATCGACAGATCTAGCGAAGAGCAGTCTCGCGCTCGCGTGGTCTGAACCAGATGTCGTGGGTATCCGCCCCGTTCGGATCCGAGGGCGATGACGTCGCCTTGACCGATCGAGCGACCGTTTCCACGTGCCTGATGACCGAGCGGATCGTTGGCGATCGTGCCTCGTCGCTGGCCACCAGTCGTTTCAGGAACTTTGCGCGCTTGGGATTGATCACGAGCACGCGACTGTCTGCGCCGGCGTCGGTCGTCACGTACCAGCCGGGCAAGGCGACGACCGGCGTGACCTCGACCGTTTCGCCGACGTGCCGCGACAGGATTCCGGCAAGAACCTCGGCGTTACGGATCGCCTGCTTCACAGGCGCATCGTCGGAATGAGTCGGGAAATGCAGCGACTTGCCGTCGAAGGTCACCCTTGACTGCCTGGACCCGCTTCGTCCGTTCCTCGCGGGCTTCGAGACCCCCTTCGTCTCGACCGCGAAGATGCGACGCTTCCCGATGACGACGTGATCGATGTTCCCGTACGAACTGGCGCCGTTCGCAATGGGCAAGTCGTGAAACACGAACGCACCGTCTCGCATCAGATAGTCGAGCTCCTGCCCGGTATAGCGCTCGCAGATCTGTCCAAGCTTCACTTCGCGGATGCGGTTCAAGGTCCGGTAAAGCATCCATACGAGGAGCGAAACCAGGCACGCGACGACAGCTCCAACAAGCAATCGACCACCGGACTCGAGTTGCCCGAGTCCAGCACCTCCGATGACGAGGATCACTCCGAGGAACAGAGACTGGAAGAGCCATTTTTCGAACAGAGCGTCCAGGCGTTTCTCCACCGATTCGCCCGGTCGACGCAAGAGGTCCTCGACAAGCGGGTGATAGCGACCTCGCCGGCGATTCACGCGCATGTTCAGCGTCACTATCGCGAACAACGCGAACAGCATGAAGATCGGCGCGGGCAGGTTCCAGGTCATGACAGCCATCCGATTCGGATTGCTCGAAGCGAGGTATTCCTATCGGCCGCTGTTTCAATACGGTTGAGTCACGGCGCTGGCACGAATGACAGGGATTCCGGCAGGCGCGACGTCGTGACCTGTGACCGACCAGGCGCGAGTGCACAGTCCGGACGATCCCAGGCTACGACACTCCCCTTTTTCGTGCGACCGATCAAATCGCGCATCCTGCGCAGTGGTCACCTTCGAACCATCCCTTCATTCGCGACTTCTCTCGGTCGATTCAAATCGTCGATGGCGACGGAAGCTCCAGGTGTCGGGAGCGTCTTCGCGTCACCTCGTCGAGTTCTGGAGGGAAGGGAAAATGTGCAAGCAGTGCAACAACGGGATCACGCTGGTGCGAGGGAACCCGTTCGTCTGGACTCGCGAGGAAAACGGCTCCATTGCCGTCAGAAGCGCCTGCGGACAAGCGGTTCGAATAGAGCTCTCGGGCGAGCAGTACAGCGAAGTCATCGACCTGCTCACGTCCAGACGCGATGGCACCAGGCTCGGTGCGGGTGAGACGGCCGATACTGAGGAAATCAGCCTCGGCAACCACTTGGCGGCTTACGGCAAGTCGAGATCCCAGGCCACCAGGATCGCGGCCATCGCCGTGGAGGAAGGTCTCGCGGATGCTGACTTCCGCGGAAACAAGAACGGCGGGCTCTGGCTCCTACCCCCGGAGGAGGCTGGCGATCGTGCGTCTGCTGCCAGACGAGATCCGCGCGCCCGCTCAGTGGCGACAGCAGTACGCCCGTCCGCGTTCGGGCCAGATGCCGCCGGGACGGCGGCTGCGCTGCACGCGCTCGGTGAACGCGCTGCCGCCACGGAGACGACGGGTGAGAGGAACTTCCTCTTCGATCTGACCGACATCAGGGGATCGAACACCGCCGAGGTCCTCGGCCTGATCAAGGCATGGGAGCAGGAGACGAAGGGGGCGAGGTTCCTCTATCGGTTTCGGGTAGACGAAGCGGACGATGCCAGGAGTTGTCGCGACGCGCTCTCGAAGGGCAAGTCGTCCGGCGACCAGGGGCGCCGGTTCTCGCGTCTCAATGGTCATCAGAGCGATTCGAGATGCCTCTACGTCGGTAGCTCGCGATCGTTGACGAACAGAGTGCGTCAGCATCTCGGTCTGTCGCACAAGGGCACCTACGCGATGCAGATCGCTCACTGGCGATCCGACGAGCCGCTGAACGGCGCGCTGCATCTCGACGTCGCGCGACTCGAGCCCGAGACCGAGAGCGCCGTCCTGCAGGCGCTGGAGGACCACCTGTGGCTGACCGAACGGCCCTGGTTCGGCAAGCAGGGAGCGCGGTGAATCTTCTGCGCGTCTTGGGGCGAGGGCGGCCGTGATCGCTATCGAACGGGTCCAGTCCGTCGAGACGCGTTCGTCTTCGACTTCCAGTGTCTACTCGGTGGTCGACGACTCGGCATTGAAATGTCGCCGAGAACTTGCAGGTGGCATGGAGAAGCAATTCGATCGTCGACCCGAAGCGGCGATGGGGGTCGGTTCGCTGGGCGAAGGAGAAAGTGCGGTTTCGATTTCTCGTGAATCTCACCGCAGTCGGCAGGTGGCGTGTCCGATGCTTCCGCTTGTGTTGATCGACCTTCGAACCTGCATCGGCGCCATCACGTCCTCGTGGCAGCCTTCGTGATCTGACCGCGAACCGGCGGTGGCTTGCAAGATCCAGCGAGTACCGCCCGATGGGTGTGCAGGCGGTCGATCGAAGTCGGGCTCTTGCAGGTCTCTGTCCGGGTTGTATCCGACCGCGAGAGGACCGGTCGACACGTTCGCTGGCGCCAGCAGTCTCGTCCAGACGAACGCTTCGACGAATCGGTCGGCGGTACCGATCGGCGCGGTCTCGAAATGCACGGTACGCCCGTCTGGAAATGCCCAGTACGCCCGTCTCAAAGTGCACGATACGAGCGTCTCAATGTGCACAGTACGCCCGTCTCAAAATGCACAGTACGAGCGTCTCAAAGTGCACGGTACGCCCGTTTCAAAGTGCACAGTACGAGCGTCTCGAAATGTACGCTAGCCGCCGCGCCGTCGGTGTCCTGAGGCCGAAGGTAGTACCGCCAGCCTTTTGTCCATCATGATCGGTGGGAGGCCGTCTGGGAAAGCTGGCGTCAGGTATGCAAGCGGTTCAGTGGATACTGGGACCCGGTGGGGCGGATTGGCCCTGGCGGGGCGGGAATGCATCCCCCGACGGCGCCGTTGGCACCGCCGACCGAACAACCACGTACTTTTGGAGATTCCTTCATGAGCGCTCGCCGACTGCCTGTCTACCTCCTCATCGACACGTCCGGCTCCATGCGCGGCGAGCC
>JAUKWC010114597.1:0-23620 GCA_032356245.1 Endocladia muricata
TCCTGGGGAACGACGCAACCATGTCGGAAGCTGGGCAAATCGTCGACGTGCACACGGAAAAGCTTCGACGCGGGGGGTGAGGAAATACTGCGCTCAGGCAAAGGATGCCTCAAGGAGCTATGTGTACTCATTTGCAGGAAAAACCACATCATGACCATCGTCCAACCTTTGGAAGCAGAACTTGCTCTGTAGGCGAAGAAAGTTGAAATTTTGGCACGAGACGCTACACTACAGATATTTGCCTCTTGGCGTTGTAGTGGTTAGGGGCACTCCACCATGTCATTCTTCGAGATTGCCTGTGACTGCAGCGGTATTTCTATCGGACAAGCGTGGAAGAGGACTAGAACTCGCCCACCAAACCTCGTGTAGAGAATCCTCAGCATGATTCTATCATACATGGAAAAGAACCACAGGCAATAAGCCCTATCAGACTGAATGAGTAGTGTCATATCGAGCAAAAATTGCTTGACGAAGTCGGAACCAATGGAGCCAGAGTTTGACGTGCCAATCACTCGACCAACCTATGTGGCCGACCGCAAAGGTCGTATCAGAATGATATCCTGGGTTACCAACTGTTGATAGTCGCTTTTTCTGACCTGCTCTAAAACTGGCTCTATGGAAGACATAGTCTGCGCTTCACATTAGCACTGACCGCCAGAGTTTCACACATGTACGTACACTTGTGGTTTTGAAGCGTAGAACGGGTATAAGAAAAGGGACATTGTGTAGCCTCACCACCTGCTGATCGAAAATCGTCAACTACACTACGTTAATCGTGCACGACAGGGAGATTGCTTTGGATGGAGTATGCCAATTTGCGGGGAAAATGTGGAAGCAAGGCATCAAACTCCGTCGCTACTACATCAGCAATGCGTAGAGAACCTGGTTTTCTATTACAGAATTCAAATCATTTGGAAATCATGAGCCTATCTCGAGAGTGAGAGCGTCGGTTCGTCTTTGCGCAAACTCTGCTGTCTTCAACGTGTGGGGCATTGGAGTGATACTTCCGTGGTATCATCAGCGAATTAGAGTTCACTTAGCCCCATATCTTCGATGAAACTTTATCCGGAAGGGGTGAGGAAAGCTTCTCGTCTCGCTCGCATGTCATAAGATTTTCGCTGCACCACTACTATTGCGTTTGTACTATACATCTGCGCTTCCTTTCACCGAGCAAGCCGGACATTGAAACACCTGATACGGCGTACGCAGTCTCGAGAGAACAATACGTGTTGGCATGCGCTTCCTTGATGAAAGGTCTACTCGTAGGAATTTATTTTAACAAATGCATCGCGCATGGACGGACCACGTCTGGAACGGACGCGTTGATGCCAGCGAAATACAGACACATCAGGCAATGCAGTGGCCATTCCAAAACTGGTAGACCTTATGACAGCAGGAGGCCTAACTACAGGAAGTATCGCTTTGGTATCAGTGTCTAATGTATAGCTGGCCTTGTATGAGGCCAATTGGAAGCAATCATATCACAACTTGGAACGTAAATGTATTTGAAATTCAGCAGTGCACACGGTTATGACCGAATAATCTGACCAACTCTTGTACCTGGGGAAGCCGGTTTAACCTGCCCTGGATATGCCGAAAAACAAATGCAAGAAACCTTTTGGTCTACCATTCGTGACGATTAGATGATCTCGAGTAGACACCAAGGCTCATTTTGCATGGTTCGTATGGAAACCCACAATATTTAGGTTTCCAGGCGCGATACGATACTGTCTAGCGAGTGTCTACTGTACCGGCCGAAGGTCAAATATGAGGTACGAAAATATTGCAAAACGTATTCGTAAATCTACGTCACAAAAGTGCCAGTGGTATGATAATGCAAACTATGCATACTTGTACGCTTCGTCCTCATACTTTATAGTTTTGAAGTGCAAGATTCGGCTTGTAACTTACAAGCGGCACAACAAAAATTAGGTTCAAGAAATTTCTAGAACGTCAACCCCGTTCTGACGGAGGCTACCAAGACCTTTCGATTGATATAAAATTCTCAGAAATCTGCCAGTTTTAAGTTAAATGATAACACGCCTTACACCCGCCTTCTATGAAACCTAATGTACAGTAGACACTAGTGTTTATGGTATTAGGCGCCTTGTATAAGGCGGGTTAGTTTTAAGTTTAAATGAAAACCCGCCTTATATAAGGCGCCTAATACCATAAACACTAGTGTCTTAAACTTAATCCTAAGCAAGTATTTATGTTTCTGTATCATCCAAAGGCTCTCGATCTTTTCTATTGGACTAGTGTCTGTTGGACATCTGGCCTCATATGAGGCCAAATTTCGCGGAGATATTAAAGTATCAAGGAGACGTCCACTTCCGCTGTTCTATATTTCTAGTTGAATGTTTTTGAGTTCTCCATTATGACAGAGTGACCTGTAGAAAAACGCAGCGAACTTTTTGCGCTGTCAGAGTTTTAGTGCAACGGAGTAGGCCACCCTTTGTTGTGATATCATAGAGGAGGGTAAGATAAATTACACGTACAACACCTAGCATATTCACCATATGTATCATATGTTATACATACTTTTTCGATGGTCAGTTGACCTCATATGAGGCCAGGGTTGACCTCATATGAGGTAAAACTCAATGTCCAATAGACACTAGGTGGCCGCTGTGACTTCGGTACTCGCAGAGAACATCCAAAAGTGTTAGAAACAGTACAGTGACCTCTGTGGTGTGATTTTACTAGTTAAAACAATGAGAATAGCTGACCCTAGAATCGGGACATTCTTCAGTCGAATTTCAAACTGGCATCCTGACTAGTGTCTAGTGGATATTTTGCCTCATACAGTATGAGGCCAAATTGCCTCATATGAGACCAACTTTCAAGTCGAAATATAAAATCATTAAGAATTGTTTTAACTTCTTCTTTTTGCTCAAGCGACGCCCCATAGTGTTGACAGATCGGACAGGATAGAGCTGTTTAACTTCACAGACAGCAGGAGCGAGAATTCCACCGAATATCCCGAAGAGTCCTCAATTTTCAAAAACCATATCTCCCATTTCAGACCCCCATCGCATCGTTGGATCGCGAGTTCATACTCGCGCTCGCCTGATAACCTCCGACTACAAGTGTCGGTGGATGTATGGTGCCAACTGGAAGGTCAAAAAAGTCTCTGGAACCGTCAGATATGTCAAGAAGTCCAAGGTCAACGGCAGAAATGTCACCGATGTGAATGTAAGCTGGGAGCTTGCCGATGGTATCGAGGTCACGTCACTGAGGCTGGAAAACATCAAGGCAGGAGAGAGTTATGAAAACGATGCTGAAACAGGAATCCCAATTGCTCCTCAAAGCTCTGAGCAACTGGAAAGTCAATCAGGCAGTTCCGAATCGGGTGTTGACATCGACCTCGTCACACCTATGGATGGAAAGGGTCATGATGTCACAAGGACCACAAGCGAAGATGCACTGGACAGGTCGTTGAGGTCAATGGTACAGTGTAGGCTTGTGCCCAGGTCACGCCGGAAATGAACGGCTTCAATTGCACAAAGCCTTGGAAGGTCATTGGCCCAATCGACGAGATTGTATCTGGGAGCTCGTACCCTGCATCATTGGCCCTATTCGACTACTTCATGTAGATGTTCTCGCAGCGTCACCTGAATTGCATGCTGGTGTGGACAAACAGGGAACTGGAAACCCAGTATTTCGAGACCACAAGCAAAGGTGAAATTTTACGCTTTTTCGGGATTCTGGTCCTGATGACAAGAGACTAGTTCAGCGATCATCGCACATTGTGGAGCAATATCGCGAGCAGCAAGCATTTTTCATCTGCCCGTTTTGGAGACATAATGCCTCGTAACCGCTTCGAGCTACTCCGTATCTGCATTGCATTTACGGGAGCTGGAAGCAGCGCTGAGACCATGAATCCGAGATAGAACCTAGTCAAAGGTTTCGTTGATGCAATTAGTGATCACCGGGCCACAAAGGTCAAGCTGTCCCACCGCATATGCGTCGATGAGAGTATGTCGAGGTGGTACGGACTAGGAGGGAGCTGGATTTCTACTGACATTCCACATTACGTGTCGCTCGATTGCAAGCCGGAAAGTGGGTGTGAAATGAATTCAACTTGTTGCGGTGTCAGTGGTATCATGATTCGTCTCTGGCTGACATTGTCAGCAGATGACAATGTCCACCAACGGTACGAGGGCAGCTATAATCATGGAAACTCCGTACTTCTGAGACTGGTTGAGCCATGGTTCCATACGGACGGGGTCATCTGCGCCGACTCGTACTTCTCGTCGGTTGAGACAGCTAAAGTGCTTCTTGACAATGGCCTGAAGTTTACTCGTTTTGTCAAGACAGCCAGGAAGCGTTACCCTGTTGGCTACCTCTCCGGACTGGAAATAGCTTACAAGGGTTCTCACGTCACGATAGTCACTAGTAAGCCCGACCTCATGGCTGTCATGTGGGTTGACCGGGATAGACGCGATTCTGTTAGCTCTACTGTGACAACCTCGGCGGGTGACAAAATATACCGTGAGAGGTGGGGATCCCGTGACGGAAACCCGCACCTCGACAGCATTGAGGTTTCCATTCCGAAAGTATGTGAGAACTACTACGGAACATGCTCTCAGGTTCACAAGCACAACCGCTGTCGTCAGAATGACCTTGGGCTGGAAAAGACGTTCGAGGTTAAAGATTTGGCGATGAGAGTCGACGCCTCTGTAGTGCCTACCTGCATCGTTGACTCGTGGAGGCTGTACTCAGGATGCCGAAAGAGTAGCGTGTTGACTCCGAACCATTTCTAATGCCAATTGGCAGATGGACTAATTGATAATGGCGTGGACGGAGGTTTGCAGGCTCGTAGGAGGTCTGCAGCTGAAACCCCGAATGACAACATTGACTTTAACAGTGGGTTTGGGGTTCATCTAATCCCCACAAAGCGCAGACGTCTGCTGTCTGACGGAACGTCATCAAATGCGGCCTATCAATCTCGCTGTTCTTTCTGTAAGAATACAAAGAAATCGAAATTTATATCTTCAGGTTGTTTCCGGAATATTCGAGGCGCGGTTTACATTTGTCATCCTGAAACTGGCAGGGATGGTTTTAGGCAGCATGTCGAGGAGGTCCATGGTTTTGAATATGAAGGAAATGAGAAGTATGTGTTAAAATATTTCATTAATGTGGGAAGTAAAGTCTGAACGTCATGTTAGTGAGCTACCCTGGTTGACATCATAGTTGTCACTTCTAAATGTCTACCAAAATTAAAAAAGATTCTATAGCCCCCAACAGTCATATCAGCGTCATAAGTCTTGCTCAATTTCGTTGCATCGCTATGGAATACCCTCTAGAATGTATCACGGTATACTGTCCTCTGTTCAAGTGAGCTCTTTAAAAGAATCCTGAAACTCAACTACTCCGGAACCTGTCGAGTCCTCAAAGATGATTTCGAAGCGCAAAGGCGCTTGGTAAGGATCGAACTTGCGGTCAGATGCTCTCCCAGCAGCACGAAGACCACTGGACTAACTCGTCGCAGTTAGATATAGTTGTAGAAATTTGTCTACTTGAACGCGAAAGGAGCACAAGGTGGGCGGTAGAGGTACTACACCGTTAAAGGATCATGAAAACTCGAAGGTTTAATTTATTTATTGCAGTCATGATTTTGACCTCATGCGAGGCCAGAGCTGACCTCATATGAGGCAGAACTCACTTTCCAATAGACACGAGGGGGCAGCGCTGTGGGCGTCAAGCCATCCAATTGAGGGACTGGTCAGTCTGTGGTGCTAGAATTGCATCTTGCAATAAGTGGTACGCGGAAAGGCTGTAGCCAAGCATCCCCGAGTCAAGACTACAGAGTAACTAATACAATCTCTTCATCTGCGAGTAGAGCATTCCTTGTATATGGAAGCCAGTTACTGGCTTTCGTCGGTACTATCCATCACACCACGTCCATCTCAGGCGCCGAAAGCACTGAGCCGTAATCAGATTGTATGAAACTGCTCGGATCGTCTCACACTTGGACATTTGTCCCTCTGCCGCCTCTATTTTCGGGTCGAATGAGAACGACTAGCTTATGAATGCACGGCTGGACGTCGGATGGGGATAGCCCCGACTAATTGCTATCTGCGGTTCTGCTACCGGTACTACGCGACATTGTGCGTTGCGTACGGTGAAAAACGTTCTGCGGCGTAGCTTTATTTCGGTCTGCCCACTCTACGAGGGCACTACTCGACCATCGGTTGTCGAATGGGTGCCAAATTGCCTGGTATGACAACCTACCACAACTCTGTCATTTGGGGGGGATCGCTTTCTCGGGTTCTGCTCCAGGAAACGATCCAGGATATTTCGGTACCTGAAGGTTCGTAACTAGAACAACCCCTTATAGCGGAGTAAAGACGACATGTGAGGTTTAGGTCACTATCAGGAAGTCATTTTCTTGTATCCACGAAAACAGAACAGGACTCAGCCACCCTGACATCGCCGGTGCAGAGCCACCGTTCCATCGTTCTCAGAAGCACTGTTCTCTGCACGTTCACTGTGGTTTGATTTTAAGCGTGTAGTTTATTCTCAGCGTAAGTCTTCACTGCCGGGCAAAGGATCATGATGCTGACGTCGCGGCAAGATAAGTAGATATATGCTCTCTGGTATTAGATTGAGCGTAGCACAGTCCAAGATGCGACCAGAAGTTCGGCTCGTTTCCACGCTGTAACACATCGAGATAATGTCAGCAACGAATACGGACTGATATGGCTTTCCTTTTATTGCATTGAGATTTACTGTTCCTTCGATAAATCCCTCACTCCGTTGGTATCTGGAACCCAACAGTTTGTCAGTACTTCGTGCTCCGATGTATTCGATGCATGTGAAAAGCGTCCTGCAATCAAAGGATGACATTATGTAACCAGAGCAGGCGAGTGCCCATGACTCAGTGCTTCTGCCTTCCCTGCACAGTATACGACAGAAAGCGATGTAGCTAATCATTTAAATGATCGAAGCAACGCCAGGTAGTAGTGAACCATCGTTAGTTGTTGTCCCGAGTGGCTTCTTTGATATTGTCGTATTCTCAGGCATATCCATAGAACACCGCAAGCACTTCCACCATGTCCATATGATGCAGTCAGACAGACTCAATACGTCAGACAGCTAACATCTGCATACAGTCTCATCGCTGAGGCCAGGGGTATTCTAAAGGGTCGCGCAACTCAAATACCTCATTTTCAGTGTACTCTCATAATCGGTCACCGTAGTACTGTTGGCTTGACGTACAGAGCAATATACACCAAATTGTGCTTTTTGTGCTATGGTGGCTTTTCCTGTAAACACATGTGACCATGTCAAAGATGAGATACGTTTGTAAGCGACCGTATTGAATCTTCTTCTACAAAGATCTCTACAGAGCAACTCGACCTGCACATCTGTGTCTTCGGCAATGGGTGCGGATATCGGCCAGAGGCAGTACAATGTCTGGTAGCACCCACGTTTCACTCCATATTTCGCAGCTCCAGGTCTAGCTATACTAGATCCAGATCTCTGTTCAGTGGACGTCCGGATGTAGTACTACTAGGCTTGGACTTTCACCAAGTAAACTTCCGAGCATAGAAAGGGTATATGCTGACGTCCACCTAGGGGAGATTCGGGTCCAGTTGTACTAGACCCAGACGTCTATATAGCGGATATATACGTCCAGTATTACTAGCCGAGATACTACGGCCTGTGGAAGTCCCGGAGCAATTACACTGGGTGGTGTGCTGCGGCTTGTGTAAGTCGATCCCTAGTCTCTCTGTACTATGACTGCACGTTTTGCAGTTCCGAAGGCAGTAATAATGCGCATCGAACTCAGTAAAATTAGACCAGATTCCCATAGTGTTTGTTGGACGTTTGGTCTAGTTTCACTACATTTCCGTCCTACAACATATGTCCACAATCTAGTATATCTGGACGGGCCTACGCCACCACTGTGACGCCGGAATACCTTCTGCAGTCTGCTCCCCTCTCCTCCTGTTCCAACACCCTATAATCGCAACACCGCACCCCAAGCCCCATGCCTTCCCACTCTCCAACCACCCTACGCATCCCGCCAAGCCTCCATTCCAGTTTGTACAACCAAACCACAGCATTTCCCCCGGCTCCACTACCCTCTCCAGCCTCATCTGCCGCCACTTTCTACAACGTATCGTACACTGTAGGTCTTGCTACTCTGTAAGGAAGACACACATCTCACCCAGCCTCCGTTCCAGTTCGCATCTCTGCACCCGACTCTCAGCCCCGTTCCATCGCCCTCTCTACCTCCATCAGCCCGCACTCCCCGAGTCGCATCGCGCACTCCACATCTCACAACTCGTCAGCCACAGTTCCGCAGCCGTGCCTATAAAGCATTCTATAACGTACGAAAGTTTGAAAGTCTTTCATCCATACGTATTAGAATATCAATGCATTTCGATTTCCGATTCTCGTAGTACAGTAGTATCCGTTAACACATGCAGAATACCCTCCCACATACACAATCAGTAGCGTACGCGTGTGATGAACGGCAGGCCCGTCTTCCACCCGAGCACTCCCGCGTGCATGAGACCTGTGACATGTTTCGTGCACGCGAAAGTGGTCACGAGCGGACCTGTCATTTTGTACTTACCACATTCCAGACGAGAGCCACGCCCGTCCAAAACGCCGAAGCTCTCTATTCTCCGACGTCTCCCGCAATCCCATCTCTTTGCGACCTTCTTTGCCGACGTTTACTATAGGCTGCAAGTCTCGCCAGTGCTTCTGCACATCTCTCGACGCGTATTCCCTTTCCAAAGACGAGCAACGGTGCCACTTCCCAAGAAGACCGGCCGAGCTTGTCCCTAATTGGCTGCAAGGCTCACTCGCAACACAGCATTCCGTCCACTCCGCGGGGAACATCTCTTCTGATCAGGTTTAGGCGCCTCTACTTCCCGTGCTCCCATTCCAGTGTAACCTGGATATCGAGGCGGCCATGATTAAGACCAACCTCCGAATAGAATCTATCGTAGGCTCTCTCGACGAAGTACAATGCAATACTTGCCGGCGCACGGTTGATGAGATCATCTTTATTGTATGGGATCCCGAGTTCTCTCTCGCGCGCTTCGGAAACTGCACTCGGCTCTGGAAAGAGTGTCGCTCCCTCACACTCGCTATCGTCGAGAAGCAGCTTCACCTACAGGCTTCTCCACAATTCGTGTCTTGTACTATACTAGTACATCCTACGGAACCGTCTTATCTTGGCACACGTTCAAGACGCGGCGACAGCGAATAGCGCCAGCGAATACAGGTTTTTGCGACTACTGCCATTATGATGAATCTCCACAGAGCGAAAGACGTCTCGTCGCGCACCCCGTAAAGACTTGCATGCACTGCCAACCTCATCATGACCCCCACGAAGAATCGGTGCGTGCGGAGCTTGGTGGTGTCATCTGTGACACCGAAACGTCGAGAAACTACTCGTTCGTAGGTTATTAACAGCTCGATGAGTACAAATCTGCAACTGCACTTAAGAAAAATTGTCTTGTTGCCTATCCCATGCATCTCACTCTCCTTGCCCTCACTGCCACGTTCCGCCGAAGCTGCATAATGTCCAGCCACACCGTCGCTGGCTGCATTCCTGTTCAGCTCTTCCCCACCGCGAAGGACGGAGACTTTGACATCATTCCCCCACCCTTCCTTACTCGCGCACCACGGATTAAAACCTCCATACTAGACTCTGTCCTGCACTCTCTGCTACTGTCTCTGTAGGAGAAACACGTGACACACTTCAAATGCTCGGATGTCTCTCATCGTGTCCGGAAACCCCACTAAGTCTTCACCAGCTACTGTTACAACACACAGGAGGCGAATGACTTCAGTGGAACTAGCTCAGGCACAGAAATTAGCCAACCTTGCGACCGTCGTGAAGTAATTTCAAATCTGCCCACTTTGGCCGCCTCATTCCCGCCACGCACCACGCAGTCCGCCGTCCATTTTCGGAGAAAAGTGTCCCACCTGTAGGCCGACGCCGCTGCTCCTGCAGTGGCGGACAAGCAGGCTCAAACACGAGTTGGCCTCGCAAAGACGCAACAAACTTTCGCCACCTCCCCGCTGCACAGGTCGCGATCCTTTCTGGAAACATGTCCTCTGCTTTCCTCAAATCTCATCTCCAAAGGCAATCCATTTTCGGTTTCACACAGCTGCACAATTTTCACCTTCGCGTCTTGATGCACATGAAGACCCACACGTTTCTTTGCGTCGGGTCCCCTCTCATATTCAAAGGGCAAACTTCCGCTGGCAATAGTCGGAAGCATTTCAGGCCCAGCCGCACTGCTCTTCTTCGCGAAATAATCACAGTTTTGGCTGCCATTGACAGGGACTTCTATTTTCCCGACCTACCAGTCAAGTTCTCCGCTTCCAAACAGGCAGTCACCTGAGCGGGCCTGACATAGATGAAGCAGTCCGCGGCATGCTAGAGGCCAAATACTCCTAGTCCGTTGACATGGTCTGTCCTAACATCGGAGGATTCTTAGATCGTTGCTGTGATGAGGGTGACTACACGTCCCTCTCGCGGATTTTCTCTCGGTGCTCAGAAATCATAACAATCAGCTCGACAGAAGTAATAGAAGAGCACTGGAACCTCGCCGAGGTTCGGAAGTTAGAGGGGCGTGTCAAGCGCGTTAAACACTCCAAGATCCACATTTTCGGGGACCACCACCAGACCGGGCGCGAGAGCCTCAAGTTTCATCTCCTTGCCCATCTTGCTGACGAAATTCGCGGCTACAGGGGGCTACAACATCTGGCCGCAGATATTTACGAGGACACCCGCACCGCGTTCAAGCAAAACTACCGCGGGACCTCTGAGCTGAGGGTAACAACTTCAGTGCTTCATGAAATGGATGCGGACGTCCACTAGGTGCATTACGACGTCCAGTAATACCCGCGGTTTACTACACATTTCGCAGTTCCAGGTCTATTAATACTACATCCGGACTTGCACCAAGTGGACGTCCGGATCAAGTACTACTAGACCCGGACATCCACAAAGTGGACGTCCAGATCTAGTAATACTAGGCCTCGAACTGCACGTTTCAAAATTCCTCGTCTAGTAATACTATCTGATGTACTACGGCCTGTGAAAGTCATGCATACAGTTAAACTGTGTAGTAGACTGCGGCGTGTGGAAGTCCATCCCTAGTTTTACTGCACTACAACTGCACTCTTCGCAGTTCCGAACGCAGTGTTGCTGCATATGGAACCGCGAAAAGTGCAGCTGCACATGGCACTTAGTGGGACTAAAGCGAACGTTTCCTGCGAGCGGTGAACGTCCGGTCTCGCTCGACCACATTTCCGTACTGCTACACAAATTTTCTTTCTAATCCATTTGGACGGGCCTATGTTTCCACCATCATGACCCACCATTACCCCTACTCCATCGCCCTCTCCACCTCCAACAGCCCGTACTCCCCGCATCGCATCGTACACCACACGCCTCGCCACTCCTGAGCAACGCCTCCCATCCTGTCCGAACCCTTCGCGCCCATGCCAGTACCAATTCGAATACGCGCTGCTTACCTGAGCGCGCCGTCGCACCACGACAAAAAACCATCGTTCCATACTTTCTGTTTACGGCAGAGTACCTTTGCGGATTTGAAGACGTGGCGTCCCGCGTAGCTCCGGTTCAAATGGGGCCTGTGGAAAGTTGTTTCATGACACAGTCTCGCCGCCGTGCCCTGGAAAAATCCTAAACTGTACCAAAATTTGAAAATCCTTCAATTAGGGATACTGCAACATCACTACTTTTCAATTCCCACCTCTCGTTGTAGTAGACGTCTGCGAATGTATGATGCTCTCTTGTCGACACAGCCAATATTGTCCGTGTAAGTCGAATGGCAGGTCCCATCTTCCGCCGTGACCACTCCTGCGTGCATGAGACCTGCACTATGTTTCGTGAACGCGGGAGTGCTCGCGAGCAGAATCACTGTGTTGCCTTCAGTGAGAACAAGAAAACAGCTCCACACGTAGAAAACGTCCTACCTCTCCGTTCTTCCACTCCTCCAGCAAGCCCTTCGCCTTGCAGCAAACTTTGCCAGCCCTGAATATGCGCGGCAAATTTCGGCACTGAGTGTACTCATCTTCCGACGCGTAGTCCCTTTTCAAACACGAACAAAACAGTGCTACTTCCGAATACACCGACCGGCCGAGCTGGTCCATACATCGACGGAAGGTTTACCCCCCGCAGACCCTCCTCTTCACTACGAGGACAACGTCCTTTTTGATGAAGCTCCGATGCCTCCACTTCCGTGCTCCCATTACTGTGTCACCCTGATGCAGAACCGACCAGAAGTATGCCCTACCTTCTCATACAATCTATCGCAGTTTCTCTTGCCGAAGTAGAGAGAACTACCGACCCGCGCACGGTTGACGGGATCATCTCCATCCGGAGGGTTCCTGACTTCTCTCTGGTGCGCTTTGGAGACCGCATTCTCTCCTCACAAGAGTATCACTCCCTCACACTCTCTGTTGTCGAGAAGGAGCTTCACCATCAGGGCTTCTTCGCAACTCCTGTGTTGAACCACAACGGTACGTCCTTTGGAATCGCCTACTTCCAGGACCCTGTCGAAATGCTGCGAAAACAAGTAGCGCAAGTTTACACGGAGTCTTCTTTTTCCGCCGTTGTGGTCCCCCCAGCAGAGCGACACGCGTCTCTTCGCGCATCCTCTATAGAATGACGTGCCCAGATGAGTTTGTCAAGACCTCAAGGGAGAACTCATGGATGAACTCCTGTGTGCCGAGCTTGAGGGTGTCATCTGGGACATCGAGACGTCATGGACCCACTCGTTTGTAGGTTGCATAGAGGTCTACGCGGATAAATCCACCACTACACTTAAGAACAGCGCCCTTCTTGCCGATCCCGTGCATCTCGCTCTCGTGAACTTCGCCGCCACTTTCCATCCACGCTGCATAATGCCCCAGCACACCATTGTTGGCTATCTTCCTGTTTAGCTCCTCCCCACCGTCGACGACAGAGACTTTGACGTCCTTTCACTTTCTTTTACTACTCGCGCACCAGGCACCAAAAACTCCATACTCCACTCCGTTCTGCACTCTCCGCTATCGCCTCTATATGAAAGAGCCCTCGTAAGCTTTACATGCTTACATGGCTACCATCGTCTCTGGAAATGTCACCCAGTCCTCACTACCTACTATTGCGACACATCCAAGGCGAGGGAGACGATCGCCCTTCGATCAGGCACAAGAACTAGCCGAACCTTTTACCGTTGCGAAGTACCATCAAATATTCTCACTTCGTCCACCTCATACCCGTCGCGCACAACGCAGTCCACCATACAACTTTGCAGAAAAGAGGCCGACCTTAAGGACGACCCCTCTGCTCATGCAAAGCTGGGCAAGTTGGCTCGGGCACGAGGTGTCACCGCACAGACGCAACAAACACTCGCCACCTCTTCCCTCCGGAATATGCCATCCTTTCTGCAAACATGGCCCATCCCTCCTTCTAATTCTCGTGTCGACATGCACTCCATTTCCGGTTTCAGACCGCTCCAGAATTTCCACCTCGGGATTTCGAAGCCAAGCAGGACCTTTATATCTCGGAGGCTCGACTTCCCCGCCCTACGCACAACGAAAGCTGCCGCCCGCACCATTCGGAAGCAGTTCAGAACCATTCGCGCTACTCTCTCTTGCGGAGTCAACGCAGTTCTGGCTGGCATTCAGAGGGACTTCTACGTTCCTGGCTTACGCGTAGACTTCTCCTGTTCCGAAAAAAGGCAGCCGCCTGAAGGGGCCCTATACAAGTATAGGGTCCCCGGCATGCTGGAGGCCAAATACCACAAGTCCGTTGACATGGTCTTTCCAACTATCGCAGGAATCGTAGGCTGTTGCTGTAATGAATATGGCCTCGCGCATGTCACAAATATTTGCGCTCCATACTCAGACATTCTAATACTCAGTTCGAGACAGGGGCTACAGAAGCACTGGATCTTCGGCGAAGTTCACAAGCTAGACGACCGTGTCAATAAGCTTAAAGCCTCCGTGCTCCACATCTTCGGGGACCACCTTCCCACTAGGGCCATGACCCTCAAGTTTGATCTCCTCGCCCATCTTGCTAGTGACGTCCACAACTTTGGAGGCCTACAACATCTAGATGCCGGTTTGCATGAACACTGTCAAATTGCATTCACGCAAGACTACCGTCATATCTCCACGCGAAGGGCAACGGCCATGGACGAAACCGCCCCCCGAGTCCAGCACTCCGAAAACCTTGTTGGTATTCGAACTCACGTCGGCTCCTACTCACGATCGCGTCGCCACACAAACCCGCACAGGATTCTGAGCGACAGGCCCGGGTAGCGTTTTGTCAGGGATGGTTTTAGAATGTACCTCTGCGAACTCGCGCATTTAAGTATCCTCGCCATGCCGCTTCTCGGAAACGAAGAAGGCCGCCTGACCACCGTGATGCTCCAATCACTACGGAGAGAAGCTCCCTACATCTGCATCGATCGTCTGATCTATGTCTGTGATCAGGGCACCACTGCGCTGCTAGATATTGTTCGCGTTGAGGTCTCCAGTAACATTCGGTCCACACATGTGATACTGTCCAAATTACTATCGTGAAAAGTGATTACGTTCTCGGCGTGTTTTGTATTTCCGGCGACGACCATGATCTCGACCTAAAGGTCATTCGACTCGCCCCACCGCAGAAACATGTCGTTCAGAGCGTTGATGCAAGTAGCAGCGTCTGCAGGACGCCACGGTAGCGACTCAGCTTCGTGCTTCTGACTGCTGACGACAAAAAAGACACAGACAGTGTATTGGTGGCCCAGATTCGTCTCTCTTCCGTATGCATGAGCATGAATCACCGCAACCTACCAAGTATGCCTTCGTTCGGTACATAGATAGTAATCTAACTATCGACGCGGTTGATGACACTCCGCGATGCGTTTGCTTGCCGTAGTCTAGAGACAAGAATATGAATCACACAGAAAATCCCGTCCCGCTCCCAGAGATGCAGCGACGAGGGCGTTAAGCTTCTGCTTCTGCCCGATTTGGCCCGTGCAAGGCCTCTGTTACCACTGGGGCAGCTTACGTGGAGCGGTCAAATTTCCACATCCCCTCCTTCACTCCTCAGCTCTACTGCCCGTACCATCGATTCTAAAAAACGGGTTCTTCAAAGGGCGTGATTCACGGCCAGTCCAACCTGAACTCTCCCCTCCGACGGACACGCCATGCTCTCTGCGCAAAAATTCAACACACAAGAAACCCACAATTTCTGTAGTGAACTACCAATTTATAAGTACGGTTACCTTCCTTCTGTCTTTTCTGTGCATCGACAGGTACTCGTCTTCTGCTACAACAACGGCGCGCGGAGAAGAATCCAGAGTTGTGGCTGGACTCCATGACAGCCCAGACACGCCATTACAACGTTCATACGGTCCCTCGCTTGAGCCTGCAGGTGCAACGAGGCAATCGACAACACCGCTAAGAAGACTGGAGATGTTGTCCGAAAACCACATCTTTGGTACCGCCACATAAAATTTGTCTTCTGAACGCATCTTCACCGCAAGTGTGGCTACTCCAGGGGCGTGTGCTAACAAATGCTTGCCATCTTCTTCACCAAACCGTCCTCTCCCCTCATTCATCGAGTCACACAGTGCCCCCTCAACCGTAGAACCACACCAAAACTACTCTTTCGGAACAGTGGGGCATAAAATGCTGAATAGTATCAGCGCGATTGCGAAGGGCAGGTACGTGGAAAATGTCAGGCTGTAAGTACGTCGGCGCTGGCCCCCACGGCCCTCAGCATGCTGGTGGTAGGACAACACTGTTGCTAGCCAGTTGTTCTGGCGGACGGGTTGCTTGATAGACCTGCACGCCGACGTGCCATCCTGTTGAGCACGGTACCCTCGGAACTCGTAAAGGACATGTCTCCCCAAAGGGGTTCCAAACAGTACGTCACCCTCCTCAAAATCACAAACATCCTTCGGTACAAAGTACTCAACTTACGGTAGATCCCTCACGCTGCTGAGTCGCCACGACGATAAGCATGTAGTCCCTTGCTCCCCTTCCGAGCCCACCAGATTGGCCCGCGCTTCAAGTGCCTGAGATGAGCGCTTCGCCCGCTCGCTGTCGGATACAAACGTGGTATTCTGCGACATCAAGAAGAAACACCCAAGGCATTAGAAATACTTGTCCCTAGCGTTTCTTTTCCGCGAGCTCATCACGTCGGAGTTTGTTTGCCTCACCCTCGCACATAGACCATAGTCTGTTGAAACAGCCTCCTCGCACCAGCAGCGGGAGTCGGCGTCCAAGAAGAAGGATTACCGGTTCCCGGTTGCGATGGTCTGCACGCACCATTTCAACCAGAGCCGTTTCTTTGTCGTGTTAGGAACGCGTCTGGTACCCCTTACGATTGGCAAGAACCATCGGTGGAATCGGCTCGACGCCCTCCAGGCCGTCCGCAGAAGGCTCCCCCTCTACCCACGGCTCAGTGCGACCCGTCTAGTTCCGGGCTGGATCAGGACTTGTCGGGTCCAGCTCAGCAGTTTGGCAGTAGGACCACTGCCAAATCAGCTTCTTGGTGGTCTTGGCGACACCAGCGTACTTTACTCCAACTTGCGTCATATGGTTGCGTCTCTGACCACGTCTAGTTCCGAGATGCGATGTGGCCTGCTAGGTGCGAACAGAACTTCCGCGAGCTATATGTACGCTCTCGTTCTCGTGCTTGGCATCATTTAATTCGGATTCTAGTACCAGGAACTGGCAAGGCTTTGCCTTAGTCATCACCCACACCTCAAGATGCTCTTGATCAGCCTGCGCTGGCTTCTCTCAAAAGCTGTTAACGCTTGTTGTGAGACCAGCAATCTCTTGTTCCTGCGTCCTCACCATGTACGTCGGCTCAGCAAGCATCGTTTGTGGCTCTTCCATCTGCTCACGCGGGATGGATTGTGAGCGATCTATAGCGGAAGTCTCAAACCTTCTCCGCGACGGCAGGTGCGGGGGTGAAGAACCGAAGGGTCTCACCCTTGATGCACGAGGAGGACGCAGGATCGTACGATGAGTCTACCCTGCTCCGCGGCGGATGTGCGACCGTACAGGTGCGGCAACGATGGTGTGCGGACGCGCGAAGCGGATGCAGTTCGGGCCCGAACGGTGAAGCTTGTTGTGCTCGAGCTGCGGTGTGATTGAATAGACGAACGACAAGCAGGAATCTGGTTGGCAGTACGCCCTCGTGGAACTGCCAGTGTTATAACGGCACCGTGAGTCGCCAGGACAGTGGCACCGTCCGCTTGTTCACCTTCTCGACCAAACAAAGACGGCGCCGGCGCTGTCTGGGGCTGCACAACCCCCGTTAACCTGCTTGCCGGGTGCGGCCGAGGTTCTTTAACCTGAGAGCTCGGTGCAGTCACAGCGACAGGCTCAGCCATGGCATCATCCTCCCCCTCGCGCCGCTCGTGGGTATTCTTGCGAGATGTTTGCATCGGAACAGCCCTTCTCGTCCTTCTGGCCGGCGGAGCCATCGATTTAGAGCAGCGCTAGAGGGAAGACAGGGCAGAAAAAGGCTCGGTGGGAAGAGAACGATCGGAAACTACGTCGCAGTTCTTGTGGACTTGCCAGCACAAGTGCCAGCTAGTACCTACATGTGGCAGTGGGGCCCTTGTAATGTCGTGCACACTCGGAGAGTGCCCGCTGCCTTTTCAAGGATCAGTAACGTCAACGGCAGGACTGGAAGCGGGGGCTAAGGACCCGCAAATGGGCATTCCAGAAAGTAACGAAAACTCAGGCTAGAGGGGTGTCACTACTGCCAGAGGCTGAGATATGCACACATGAAAAGACATAGGCAGGTCAATGTTCTGCTTCAGATAAAATTTCGCACGTCGATGTGCCCATGTCTTTTGACATGTGTGGATCTGAGCCCCTGTCACCAGTGAGACCCCCGTACTCTAAATTTGCATTACTTCTCAAACCTCTATTTCCTGCTATAGCGGCCCCGAAATCGCTCACTTTTCTGGGCGACCTTTCTTGCGGCTGCGCCCAAGTCTTTCTTAGCTTCTGTAGTGTGGTTTACTCGCGAGTAACTGGTTCTCAGACTGGCACGCAGTGTTTAAGCTCGTTTCCCAGGAGGCTATTCTGCAAGATCTTATGATGTACTTTTAAGCTATAATTATCCCTGCAAAGTGTGAAAGGCTCCTCGTCTTTCAGTATCTCAAGCATCGCACAGATCGTAAATGTGTTAAGTAAATGTAGAGCTCTCCGCGACAATTCCCCTCGATCCTCGTAAAACTCCACGTTTGTGTGTCGCGCTCGAGAAGTACCCCTATTTCGTTTCTCCTTATCCCCAGGCAAGTACCAAGCGTCATTCACAAATCCGTCCACAGAAAGTGGTGCCGGTATGGTGTACTGTTTACGCCTCGGACCTCCAGGGGACTCCGCTTGCCGTTCCACGAGAAGAGCTACGCTGTTGAAACGTTCTTTGTGTATCTCAAAAAGTGCACCCCCGTAGACTTTCGTCTTCTCCCGCATGTGCTCACGCCAATCTACGTACAGGAGAGTCTCATAGAAGGTGGGGAAGGTCTCTCCTTTCGCGAAGATCCGATCCACAAATACCCCGAGTCCCACACCTTAGTACTTCACCGTCGACGGACGCACCACCATACACCTCGCCATCGCTTCCACCGCCCGTAATGTTGGCAGCTATTGCGTGTCCGGCAAGGCGTGGTACTCTGCCGGCCAATTGTCGACCTACGCTCATGAAAATCGTAGGTAAAGCATGGAATCCCCGGCGTAGTTCGCAATAAACAGGGCTATGTAGTCCCGTAGACATTGATACCGGCGACACCCAGCATGGCCATCCGCAGGGCTGCTCCCTCTCCTAGCAGACACATTCAGTCATGCCGGCCAAGTCACTTTTGGTAAGCTGGACGACCCGCGGAGAGCCACCAATGTCGCACGCGGTGCTCACAACGCTTTCGCAAAACGACTCAACCAAGATCGGTAGAGCTTGGCTAACGCAGTCGTCATCCTTGTCGCAACCCACTAGAAAGCGATGTCTCGGAAGCCCTAGGCATGCCTTTGCAATCGCGCGAGTACCACTGAATAAGTCCGCCACAAGTTCCCCCAGTGTCCAACTCTGCAACACCAACTGCCTCATATGCTTGATGCTCGTCTGCTTGGGTCGAAGCATCTTCAAGGCAGTCCCTTCGTCAGCTCTTCTCACCACCCCACCGGGCTCCGAGCTCTGGATTCCATTCGTACAGTTCGTCCAGGCTGTATGCGAAGATTGCAGGTACACGTTGCTTTCGTAGCATACCCGGGCGATCTGCACTTCAAACGGCATATTCCTCCGTCAGATGTGAAAAGCCCGTTGCATGCCTGAAGCGTGGCTACATCCTTTTACACCCGGGTTTTGCGTGTAATGACTTCGAGCTCGGACGTGGACGACGGGCTGCTCCTCCATGTTAAACACGAGGTCCTTCTGCCGCCTCCTCCTCCACGCATTGGCCGCGTCACTTTCCCCGTCGTACACCTCTCGGCTATAAAGCGTGAAGCGGAAAAGACACATGCCGAATCGCGGACTACTAAAAAAATGATTCCGTGGCCGGTCTTCCCGAGCAGAGGGTCGAATATGGGGATGGATACGTCCATGTCCTCGTGGGTGGAGACCTCATGGGCAGAGTTGTCCGCACCCCACTCCCTTCTGGTGTTGAACGGAGGGTCCGTCAACAGGAGCTGAACCACATCCTCCAAGCGCTCACCCTAGTCGTCAGCGTGATGAGAGAGGAGGTCGTACAAATAGCAGCTCCGGACACGGCAGTCCGCCTTCATCACGCTGAGCAGCTCCACGAGAAGGTTGGTCGATTGATTCTCTACAGATAGGGGCCCTTCCCACACCTCCTCCGGCGGTGCAAGCGGGCTAATATGGTTAGCTGGTTCTGGTCCTTCATGAAGGGGTTCGTTCTACTCCGGCACAAGTCGGTTGGGAGAGGACTAAATAGCCTCACTAGCTTTCCCCGTACGACGATGTGCCATCACGACCCACACTTCGTTGTCGCTACCTTGCACTTCCAGCTCCATCTCCTCTTTTAGGAGGGAAGACAAAGAAGAAGGAGGCTGCACGGATAGCCCCACACTGGGCGTGGTGCCCGATATTGTCACCGGCCGACGACGACGCGGTCTTGTGTCTTTCGATTCGGCATCAGGCAGCTTCGGGTCCACATCGATACCCTCTGAACAGGAACCATCATTTTCAGGCGCTTTATGCTGAAGTCTCGAGGCCTCCCGGGCGTCCTTGCTCAAGTCGGAAAAGACCCTTGGAAAGTGGTCATCGCGCGATTCAAAGTGGTCAAAATATGGCCAGCTCCTACGGCGCTTGATATCGTACAAAGTTTCGTCCGTGACGATGCCTTGCAAGCTCGACAGGAACAGACTCGTAGCCGCCCGCATTTTCGCATCCTTCTTAGCAGCTCGAACCCACGCTACCGTACTGCTCATACTCTCCGCCACACTTGCTACGGCATTCCCTTGCCGCGTGGTCTCCTGCGTGATAGGTGCAAAACCATTAGCACCTGACTTCAAAGCCACAAAGTGCTGAACGCGGTGACGAAACGGAAGGTACTGTGCGACTAACGCCTCGCACGCCGAAACTCGCGCTGCCTTCGCCAGCTTTGTCCACGTCCGAGATAGCAGTTGCGTAGCAAACGCAAGACGATTTCCAGTTGGACTCATCTTCTCCAAAGCGAGTACTCAATTGCTGCCGCGATTCGAGTGACCTCCGTTGATCGCGTGGAGGAACGTGAGAACTTTGACGGTTCTGGGGCGCCAACAGAAATGGCTTCTGCGAAAACTACGTGCCGAACCTTGCTGACCTCATAGGAAATGAACCTTGTGTGAACAAAAGGGGACATCTCATAGTCCTTTTGGCTCAGGGCCGCATCCACGACCTCCCCGACGCTCTTGTCTTTTCGGGTCAGCAACACGATTCAAAGCCATGCGCGCACTATCTGTTTCATCTGCTCGCTCCCCAGCTCGCGAGAGACCGGGTCGTCGCTCTTGATAGAATGCCGAAGTCGCCGCCAGGCTTGCGCTGCTTGCTCTTTAGTACGGCAATTTCCTTAATCACCATTAGGGCCTCGTCGTCTCCGACGCTGACAACGTGCAGAAAAGCCGACATGTGGAACTTCGTGAGGTCAAACTTTGCGTTCACCTTGGATGGGGAGGGGATGGCAATGAAGGCACACAAGAACACGCCGGCTGAGTTCAGTCGGCGGCATGGTTACAATGCAGTGAGGAACGAAAGAGGGAGAGAAGCCCAGAAATGATGGGTATGCAAGGAGGGCGGAGCAGAGCGTCGCAAGCAAACCAAGGAAGTCGACGTGGATCGAAGTACGGAGAGGAGAGATGAGGACGACGCAACGAAAGCAGGGGAGACCGCGTCAATTAATCGGTATGGAGAGGGTGTAAGATGTGGTGCTATGAGAGGAGATGTGTGCCATTTGTATTGCGGACAGGTAGGGAAGCGGCCAGGAACACGACATGTCCCCACACGCTCACATTTCTGTTTCGTAACAGCAGTCATAAACAGTGGCGCCCCCTTTACGAAACTTAGAAAAATAAATAGATTATTTACGGTGCGGGGGAGGGTCACTAGTGACAGGGGCTGAGATCTACAAATGTGAACACACATGGGCACAGGGATTTGCGAAATTTAATCCCAAAAACAATGTCAATCTGCCCATGTATTTACACATGGAGAGATCTGAGCCCCTGTCATTACTGACACCCCACCGATCTTATAAAGTACATACTTTTCAAACATGAAAGGTAGCTATTGCGGCCTGCTCAGAATTGCTTTTTCCTGTGCGCGATGATGATTGCCGCCAACAGTGCCCATTCAACCTTTCCTGGCCGTCGTGTTCCTACCCCTCCTGCGCTACCGCTTTTTCAACTCGGTCTTTTCATTCTCTACCGTCGCCTGTGCACCCTCCCCGGCACAAGGATGCTTTGTCATCTTCTCCGCCTTCACATCATCAAATCTCTCGTCCTTTATTCACATTGTTGATCCTTTCTCGCAAGTAAAATACCTCCGAAATGACCGGAAAACCTTCCAGAACGACCTCCACCAGTGTCTCGCTCACGTTGGCCACGTAGCCACAGCTAGGGGTATCATCGCAGCCGGAATCGCAGCCGGTGGTGACGGGGGTGGAGTTACGGGCCGAAGCAGTTTTGCAATCCTCTCCATCGGAGTCTCCACGACGCAAACGCGTGCGCCGCAACGCCTCAGGCCAACAGAGCGCTTCGTCCGACCGCTCTCAAGCAGTGAAGAGTTCCGGCTGGAAAGACTCCGATGTGGTTGCCGTGAAGGTCGAGGGGCAGCCGGTTTTGTGTCGAACTTTCTCAAAGACTGATTACGAGTCCACCGAGATCTACATATATATTGAGCGGAGTATACAGCCGCAACCAGTTCTTCGCGAAAGCATGGACGCCACCATCGACGGCCTCCAGGCCAGCATGTTTGTGCGTGGCTACAAGTACGACCTTGGCGTCATGCGGATACAGTGCGGTGGTGCGACAATCCCTCGGTACTAGATATCGCTGACGACCCCATCAAGGACGGCGTGGTGTTGCGCGAAGGTTTGAACAGTGCTATAGTGGACGGCCTTCACCGCCGCCGGGCTTTCCTCAGCCTGAAAGAGGACAAGAACGGCACAGCATGAGCTCGCGAGTGCCTTTGCGTCCGTCTTATCCGCCGAAAGGATATACTGGATATGACAGATACGGAAATCGTGTCCGACGCGCACCAGCAGAACACCTCCGCCAGACTGGTCCGCATCGATAAGTCTTTCTTCCTCTACCTCATGGGTATCGTCCACTTCATACAGGCTCCCGCCGTAGAGAACGATATGGTCCCACTGGCGTTGAGTCAGAAGGGAACTGGGGAAGCAATGACCAAAGCGATTCTGCTACCAGCAACCGGCCTGTCTCCCTACCGCCGCTATGTACGCGTAGCAAAACGTTTCCTCGAAGAATCAAGCATCGTGAAATTGCTGTGCGACCTGACCCTCGACACTTCGGCCCCTAAGAAGCTTGGCATCAGTCACCTTGACGACCAGCATCTTTGGTCAGAGGGCCCTCGAGTAGTAGCTCTGCTCAACACTTCTACGTTGCGGTTCATCAACAACGCGGACCGCGACGAAAAGTTTGAATCTGATGCTTTTAACGCGTGCGTGCGCAAACTTTTCCGAGTCTGCCTAGACGTTTTTGAGAAGTATAGAAAGCGGAAGGGCCTGAGTTGTGATGACTCTCTGGAGGCTGACATTGCTGAAGAGAGACTGCTCAGACTTTCTGTCAAAAAGCTCTATCTGACCCAGATGCGCCTCTCCCCCAAAGGAAACAACGACTCTGTAGAAGATCTGGAAAAGCGAAACATGGCCCGCGCTTCGCGAATATGGTACTGAGGAATTTGCTCCTGGCCCAAAAAAGCACACTGCTCCGGCCAGCGTGACGACCCCAGATGCTGTGCCTTCTACAAGCTGCTCTGCCCTGCGTACTCCCGCTTCCCACACGACTTCACTCGAGCCTGTAGTCCGTGCGCGGATGGCCCCAGGAGTGACACCTGCAGCAAAAGTGTTTGCCAGGGAGAGAACGGCTGCACTCTTCTCACTGT
>JAUKWC010114708.1:0-11835 GCA_032356245.1 Endocladia muricata
CATTACTAATGTTAGCATATTGAGCTACGACATCAGGTTTAATAGCTTTCGTATACTTCTCACCAGACGTAGAAAACAGTTTGGGTGAACAAGACCAAAACCACTCAGATGGTCCTCTACTATCATCAACAAGACCATCGAATTCAGATGATGTATTATACCGTCGAATCATATCCTCGAGTTCAGGTTTGAGTGCTTTAGTGCCGTTTGTTTCTACTGTAATGTTGCGAGGAATATTACCAACCGTATGCATGTGATTCAATAGAGCGATAATACCTGGTTGTGATAACATCGGCTCACCACCAGTCAAAGCTAGATGATTCTCTTGAAGAGAGCCAGGATGTAGAAACATTCCGTTCGGGTTCGTAGGATGTACCATGTGTTGTATGATCGATTCATACATTTCACTAGCGGTATGGTCGTGCATGAGGTGTAGATACTTCTTAGCCCACGTATAGCTAGAATCGCATCCAAATTCAAACACAGGTAGGTCTTCAATCTTTTTAATACTTGAAACATCTACTGTTTGATACGGAAGAACATAAGTCGACGGATCAGTAGGGTCGTCTTGTCCAAAACCATCACACGAAAGGTTACAAAGTGCAAACCGAATCCATGCGGTTGATTTACCCGTGTAACTACCCTCGCCTTGGCATGAAAAAAACGTCTCAGAATATTTGAACGTCTTTTCACCGTCTTTATTTGTACCTGTACGTGCCATATTATATACCTTATCGTTGAGATTAAATTATACGTTTACCAATCAACAAAATCTACAGTTAGGTAGATGTCTTACCCGTCGATATGTTTTTGTTGATTGTGTACTGTACTTATATTACATAGTGTACATGAGAGCTCCAGCAATTTCTTTCTTGATCTGAGAAAAGGAAATCATCTGGTTGTCGTAATTTTGAAACTTTGATTGGAATTTGTCATAAGGAACTTGCAACAGCGTTTTAGCGGTAATATCAACAAACACTAACCGATCTAGGGTATCGACTGAATATTTGATATAACGGGCACGCATAACAAACTCTGGTAAACGTGGTACGCATTTAACTTGAGCATAATAAGATGACCTCCATCTGGAGTTTGTAACTTCCAAATCTCTCCCCAGAACCGACTCGTCGTACTGATCACCAGAACCAAGTCCAAATTTGGTACCATTTTTACAAATTGAATTCCAAATTATACATGAACAAACTTCACCGTAAAATCCGCGGATGGAATTGAGTCCATGCCTATAATTAGCGCGAGGGCACCACCGTGCATCACTAAGATCCACATCTGGATGGAAATACCCATCTTCTAGTAAAGTATAATACACCTGCATCGCTAATTCGAACTTGTGCTGATCGATCAGGTGTAGATATTGTTTATATTTAACAAATACGATCATCATAGCTTGAAGCAGTTGATGAATTTCGTATTCAGCAGAGCTGGTAAGTGTTGGTGTGGTCATTTAGTTGTATATGTTTGTTAATGTGCAAATATCGTAACCTATTACTATGTTGGACACCACGGGTTTAACTGTTATTCTCTCCAAATTTCGAGCACGGACGTTTCCTTATTTTTCTTAACTCTAACCGTACCCTCGTTATCTGTATCAAATCGCTTCCCCTGTCGCAGCACAGACACTGATACACTATTATCTGCGGCAAATGCTACAACATCAGTTGGTGTCGTTGGAACTTGTGCAAACGCTTTCGCAATACTACCACTTTTTCGACCACGCTTTTGTTGTTGACGAACTGGCTTTGTTGCAGCACGTGGTGGTTCACTAAACAGGTGCTGGTAATCAGCCACGTTAACCGAAGCGTTCTTTAGTACTCCATTAGCCTGTAGCTCCAATGCCGCTTTAATCTCATTAACTGATACACTGAACGTTTCGGCAAACGCATTTATATCTGGATTGAACGTCCTAATTAGCGTCAGACGTTGTGGCCACGTCAGTTCGGTAATATTCATACTATTCGTTGTCTGTAAACTGGAATCCGTACCGTATAACAAATACGGCGACCAAAACAACACGATGGTTCATGAAATACGCCAGCATACTGATAGATCAATAAATACACAAAACGTAGAGGACTGGACATGAAGTATAGCAGGTATATCGCGATTATAGCGTTGCTACTGATAGGTATCGGTGTTGCCGTGAAGATGTACGAAAAGGTACGCCCAGCTACAGCATACTTCAATTACTATGGAAATGTTACCACAAAAACAGAATACCATTATCCAGAAAGGATAGAATCATATGCATTCGGTGTGAACGAAAATAGGGACACTCATGATATCTTGTTCGAGAATCAGTTGTATTGCCGTTCGTTTGATTCTAATGATGTTGTGTTTATCTCAGTAGATGCGGTAGTTGCACCAGATTATCGATACTGGAATGAGCTAGACGTATCATTACTATCTCGGTCATTAGTAGGCGGTGTCCGAAATCAACGTATTAGTGAACGACTTGCAGACCGAGTCCGTCGTGATGGTGCGAGTGGTGAATACGGAACATGGGGATTAAATAACGCATATCCAGTTAGCGATGGTATCTGTCACATAGTATCGATTGGTTCTATCGAAACGCCGTTCTTTGGATATCGGAAATCGGTAGTATCAGACGGTAACTCGTTTAGATACTATGCTAAAAAAGAAGGTCAAGCAGAAACAAAATAGTATTCTGTTTCTGCTACCAACCACATCTACGCTTTTAGGCCGCGCATTACCCTTTGATTAACTGGTGCATTCATAATCATACGTGATACACGAACACACTCGAGCGTCATCTCAATATCATGTAGTGCATTATGATCTTTTCGATCATCAAAACCAAGGGCCTGAAACAATTGATCTGATGTGTATGTTTCCCAGTTTGCAAATCCAATAGCGTTTGTGTCTACATGCCGGTTATGTAGATTTAGTTCAATTCCTTGTCGACGAAACAAATCACGAAGAAACATCATATCGAATGTTACAACATTATGTCCGAGAGTACATATTCCAGATGTTGGACCCCAGTATTTAGCTATCAATGAACCAATTTCAACACATGCTTGCTCTTCCGTGATACCATTATCAGCGAGATATTCTTGTGTTAGACCATGAACGCTCTCTGCTTTAAGTCCGAACGACGGATTTTGCTTTCGTTGTAGATGTGATCGATCATTCCATTTGATTTCAACATAAGTTTTATCCACAACGTCTAGTGTAGATGCCTCAACCACAAGCACACCCCACGATACTGTTTGATGTCGTTCATTATCATCATTATCGTGGACGGGGCTATCGCCACTAAAACACAACCCTGTGGTTTCACAGTCGATCGCAAGAAGATGTTTGAACTGTCCTGTTTTTTTATTCATATTATTTTCGTATTAGTGTTACGTTTGTGTGTTGGTGGATTCGTGAGTGTATAATATAGTCGATCGCTTTTGTACCTGTTATTGTTTGTACGAGTCGTGTACCATCACGTTGCTCAGTAATCATCATCCACCTCTGTTTATCAGTTTGCTTATGTGTCAAATATCGAGCAATATTGACTACCATTGTTACAAACCAATTATGATTCATTTCGAATCATTTCCGTTTGCTCCTGCAGACCAGTGCTCGTTGGCCTCGTGATTCCAGCCACCTTTATACATCCCACCATACGATTGTGATTCTACGAACATAATCTGTCCAATTCGCGTGCCGGGTGCAATTGCTGTTTCACCATACGGATTGTGCAGCACGCAGCCAACTGAACCACGAAACCCTTGGTCATATAGACCTGATGTTAAGAACAATCCATTACGTGTAAATGTTGACCTTCCGATAATCAAACATACAACACCATCTGGTATATTAACAAACATGTCTGATACGCAATCATATGCGTGATTTGCTTCTAAATTCCAAAAGTCTTTACCCGTAGCACGGTCTTGAACAGGCATAAATGCCGTGTCACCACGCATCTGCTTACCATCCTCACTAATGGCAAACCTGTTGTTGAAAGCGATGTTAAACATATGATCGACAGTGAAATCGATTGCATTTGGACTAACATACTTAGCTTCATCCCACTGAGCGAAATCAGTGACACGTGGATGCGTAATCCATTGGTTTTCAATTGCTGTCTTTGGCGAGATCAACATATACTATACTCTGTTATTGTAGTAGCATTATGCTATACTATTATGACGCATTGTTCAACTACGCCAATCGTAATCATTTAGCGAATATATATTTGTTGATGACGGTAGATAATTTGATGTACCACTTGGTGTAATAAACCAATGCCATTGTTTAGGATTTGCTATTATGGGTTGTTCAGCGTAACCATCCGTAAACACAAACACAATATCAAACCGACTAGTATCTTCAGCATGGTCGACGACCGTCTGAAACGATGTTCCACCGAATCCGTGTAATTGATATGGCGGTTGTGGATTAATTTGATACACGTCTGCATCGAATCCGAATAACGATACCTCAAACATTCGAGGTGGCAAACTTAGCGATGTTTTTAAAAAATACCTTGCGTCATTAATACACGAGCCAGATGTATCAAGGTACACAGCAACTTTAATTTTTTGATGTCGATCGGTATCAAAATCACCAGGTAGTTGCGCACTCGATGTAATCAATAAGTGCCGGCGATCACGCAACATCCAATGATACTGCTCAGTAGTACCAGCTACTTTCTTTGGAATTGACATGTACAGTTTTTTCCACGACCGTTTATTGCTTGTTTTTCCATATGTGTGTGTTTGAGTTTGGTTTGTTGTACCATCACCTGCTTTAAACTCAGATTCATTGGAGCAGCACGTAGCCTGTTCTTTATCAGCAGTTAATACGTCTTTAATATTATTTGGCATTGACGTGGGTTCGCCAGGTGTCTCGTCGTCAATAGTTAATAGATCATCAAGATCGTCACTATTTGTGTTATTATTTTTTAACAAAGAATAGTAATATTCTGCTGTTTCGTTATCAGATATACGTTGATCCGGAAACACAGTGCTAGTCCAACAGTATTGCTCCCACGATGGAATCATAGATTGTTCGAAGTAATACTGACGTATTAATAAATGATTTATTGCTACATCAGCCGCGATGTTTTTTAGTCGACAATCGCCCAAATCAAACCGTAGTCGATTAAAGTGATCAAGAATCATATGCAATTGTTCGTGGCATACAACAAACAATTGTGCGTCGAGCGGTAGTGATTCCCAAAACGATTTATTAAATAACATTCGAACTTTTGAATCAACAATTTGAATCGCGGCACGGTCAACTGTATCTGTGAAATACACATCAGTTAATCCCCAAAGTGATCGATGCAGCAGTTCTCGGTTGGCTAATTGATTGACTAGATCAATACGCTCATCTGATGTAAATTGCTGCATTATACTTGGTACGATCCGCATACATTACAGATGTATGTTGGACAGTGTTTAAAGAAATCATTTACCTGCGATGGATATTGTTCAATCACATACTGTATAATAGTCGCGCCGATCTCTGGGGCCAGATCACTTGGATTATCAGGTGTACCACCGAGAGCAATAATTAACATAATACAATCATCGTATTCGATTAATGTGTCATTGATACGATGGTTAATGAGTGTAGATAAATCAGTCCATGCCTGGTGATTTGGGTTAGTATGTTGTTTAATGCACTGCTCTACTATACCAGACAGCTCGGTGTCTGCTTTTTTAATTTGAATCTTGAACATCAGTCGAATCGCGGCGCTAGCGTATCGATCGTTAAACGATGTAAGAGCTGTGGTAATAGTTCGTTTAGACTTATTATTGTATAGTGCTTTTAGCATTAATACTAATGTCTTTTCATGGTCTGCTAGAATAGCTTGTTTCGGCGCCGGCAACCTACCTACGTACGTGACAGCCATGTCCATAGATATATATTGTAATACAATGAATGCCTGAACAATGTCAGCATCAGCGAATTGTTTGTTTCGTGATGATAGTTCGGCGAAATATTGGTCCGGATCAGTTAACCACCTTGTGTTATGACTAACATCAGTAGATATCATCTGGATACTGTTTTTGAGAGTCTGTGGTAAAGCTTCTTTTGTTATAACGTCGTCAAGATCGCCGCCGAGTTTATATATCTCAACAGCATAATCTAGGCGTCGTGGCGACACGAGTGGTTGTACATCTGGCGGTAGTTGTTTCCACCAATCGCATGCTCGAGATCCGACATGATCACCATACTTTTGAGTGAAGTACTGACGATTTGGTTCTTCACTCATTCGTGTCTGAATGTGAAATCGATCCATTTGTGCCGGATCTAGCTCTTCGACATCGTACGTTCCATCATCATCAGATGGGTTAATAGCTGCCCACACTAGCTTTAGTCCAGGAATAGGCTTGCCGTTTATACTTTTATACTGAATCAGTTCCATTACAGCATTTCTTGTTTTTGCAGGTGCACGATTCAGCTCATCAAAAAATATTACATCTATAGACCCATCCTGTAGTTCGATCGGTCGAATTAGTTCAAGCGATGACGTACCATCGTCATTGACCTTTTCTTTTGGAACGCCAACTAAATCGACCCAGACATCTATAGTCGGGGTCGAGAAGTACTTCCACGTTAAGCCATTCCGCTCAAATGCATTTTGTAATATTGTAGTCTTACCAATGCCATGTGAGCCGCTAATCAATACGTTTAAATTATTAGCAATCCAAAAATCTAGCTTATCGTCAGTAACCATATTATTCTACAGCATACCATGCATTTTGTACGATATTACCATCGAACAATTGTTCTGTCAGTTGAATGTTATGAGCGATACGTACAATCGTTGCTGGATCGTTTGTTCTTGGTGCATTGAAATTAACAGGAAGTTTTAACTTTGCTACTTGCTGGTAACTATCAGCACCAAGTGTGTATTCATGTCCAAGTATTCCAGCCCACACAGGACCAGACGAATCGATACTATCGATTGAATTCATCGCAATCATTGATGGAATTTCTAGTGCAGGTCCAGAATTCAATCCAAGAGCGTGATGTTTTTTATCAGAATAGATACCCATCATCATCAAATGGTGAATCATAGTTACACGAGCGAACGCTGGATTAATGTCTGGAAGTGCATTCGGAATACCAAGGATGGATAAACCAATAATATCAATATGCTCATTATTACTTGCCCATTGATATCCACCAATCCAGTCATCAAGATCACCAGTTTCAGATTGTGGAACAAAGAATGTATCAAATCCTGCTGACTTAAACATAGCAGCATATGTTAGCGCACCGTCGATTGTTTTAGCAGCCGGTGCAAACGGATAATCTGGTAATACAATACATGAAGCACCACAACGTTTTGCAAGCTTGATCAGTTTATCTGGTTGGTACGGTTCTTTGAGCTCATAAGCGCTGTTATCCATCATAATATAATCACCACGATTGCTCAATTGCTGGTAATGATCAGCATATACTTCATCGGTATCAACCAAGTGAGCAAGTACTAGATGCTTAGTATTACGTTCAGTGGACACCATATCCAGGTAGGCGGTTGGTGCAATAAAACAGAACTGTGGCTTTCTAATTGGTGTCATTATGATGTAGTCGCTTTGTAACGAATAGTCGCACCATTTTCATCATCTTCTGAGACTGTGATATTCATGGCTCGATTAGGATACTTGTGTGTAATAGTATCAAGTAGTTCAGTGGCTAACATTTCGCATGATTTATGGTTGAGCTGTAATGTGTCGTTTGTATATAACTGCTGAAGCTCGCGTTTAAATAGAATAAATTCAATATCACGATCGTCATGAAACACTTCAATTTCAACACGAAAGTGAAACATATGTCGATGCGGATGGCCAAGGAACTGCACATCCTTTAGTTTTGGATCTGTTAGTGCGGCTGGATAATGATGAATACCCTCTAGCGCGAACGTAACCCAGATCATTTTACTAACAGCAAAGTTCGGTTGAATTTCCATATATTATATATTTTTTGTTGGTGGTGACTGATTATACTTGATTTAATTGTTTAGCAACAACAGAGAATACAACTGGATCGATCATCATCGAGAAATGGCCACCATCGACTTCGATGTTAGTACCATATGGTTCATCTAGTATCGACATGGATGGTTTTACCATACCATCTTTAGTGCTATAAATTGATGTACACGGAACCACAGGTGAGCGTGTTACTAGATCACGATACAACTCCCAGTGTTGGTCAGTGGCATCGGCGCCATTTATTCGATCGTATATCGGGCGAAGTGTGTTTAATGATTTGCCAATGTTGTTGATTGGTGAGCCGATTGTGATTACTCGACGAATATTTGATGGATGAATATTCGCCATGACTCGACCGATCGTACCACCCAAACTATGCCCGACAATACTAACTTTGCATCCATACTGTTGGCATGTGTGGTCTACCTGAATTGATAGCTTCTCAAGTAATTGTTGACTGATTCCATTATTACGCTTATGTGCCCACGGAATACAATCATGCCCATGACGTACGAGTACATTACGTAATGGCTTCGTTGACATATTTCCAGTAGTAAACCCTGGATATACAATAACCGGATGACCGTCACCAGATTCGATTATTGGAGTAGTTGAACTGTATTGTTTTCCAAGAGTTGTTATTACTTTTGGAATTTCGGCAAACATCCATTTATTCATTTGGGTATCGTGGTTGGTTAAAACTGGAACGATTGATTACAACCACACGACGATACAACATTTGGGTTCTGAATGTCTATACCTGTAGATAACCCCTGTGTCACATAATCAACAATCGAACCTTTTAGGTATTGGATGCTACTAATCGGAACAACAATTGTAACACCTCTCACGCTATTACGTTGATGTGTTAGTTGGTCATCGACCGTAAGGTCATAAAACTCAACCACGTATTGTTGTCCACTACATCCTGCAGGTGCAACGGTAAACAATACACCCCACGTGCCGCGACCGCGGTCATGTATCTGCGACTGAAAGTGGTTATGTGCAGCAGGTGTTAACTGAATTATTGAAGACATTTGTTTACCGTATATTAGTGTCGGTTGGTACTAAACATATAAATAACACCAACCGAACGTTGGAGATATTTATGAAACTATCAGAGTACTTACGCGAAGGACAAGATTATGTTGCTTCGAAAGAAGAGCTTGTCCAAACCATTCAAGACGCTAAAGATAATATTGCTAACGCTAAACGTGGTAATAGAATGGCAAAAGTTCGCAGCTACGAAGTAATCCTCAAAGATGCAGAAGCAAAGTTAGCTAAACTCGCAACACAGTAATACTGGTCAATCAGTCGGCGCCACTGGTACAAATCCAACTGTGTAGTCGTCGACTATCCCAGTCTCTGGGTCAGTCCAATAACCATACGTCGTTAGTTGATATATAGCACCATGGTGATCGACGTCGTACGGTATCCCATCTAATGGAAGATACTGTAGTAAATTTGCACATGCCTCATCAACATATTCGCATAAATGCGTGCATGCTTCGCATTCTGTATTTTGACACGATTTAGACTTTAAAAACCTAAGTCGTTGACGAACGTTGATATCATCAGCACTACCGACATACGTTTCAAATGAATACCGATAATATCTACCAATACAATTTATTGATTGTTTCATACTAAATTACCTTATGATTACCACAATTTATTGTCTTCAACCTTGACTTGTGTTTGTCTGATTTGTTCATAAATACGAAATTAACGAACTGGTAACTCACACATGAAAGTATATGAGATTTTTCAGAATCACATTCCCGTAACAGAAGAAGCTACATCTTCACTTGAAAAGGATATTAGCAAGACAGAAGCTGCTCTCAAAGTAGCCAACGATTCAATGGACAAAAAAGCTATTGATAAGATGTATAAGCGTTTAGTAATGCTTAAGAAAAAGCGAAAAAGTCTAACAGAATCAACTGACATCGGAACGTACAAGAAGAAATTAGTGAAGATGACTAAATCACAGTTAGAGCGTGAATTAAAAGATTTGCAACAACTCGCCAAAGCAGGTGGTGGTCAACACCAAGACGATATGGAAGACGAGATTGTTGCTGTTAAGAACGCGTTAAAACGTATCCAATAGTTATCAGAAGGTAGGTGCTAGAATTAGTTTATTAATTACGCTCCTAACACCTACCTGCTCATAGACTACTTACAACACACATTTACTTATCGTAGACCATTTTCAATTCCTTTGTATACCACCGAAGTGACATCATAAGGATGAATGGACTCTTCATGTGTTGTAATAATTGAAAAATCTTTAATAAATCCTTCATCAAATAGTTCGTCCATTCCTTCATATACAAGACGACATGCATCTTCAGTGAAGAGCAAATTAGATCCGCTCATTTCAGCTTGCGCCATTTCATCAATTCTTCGCATGAATACAGTCACTTCTGTTGGAATCTTCTCACGAAGTTTCTCAACAACGTCCTCAATCCAAAGCTGTTTATCAGTTAGTTCAACTGTGACATATGCTTTAGCTCGTTGACTGTGTCCGTTTGCAGCCTTACCTCTAGTGGTTCTAGCGAAGTACGCAAGATGCATACTACACGGGCATGTTGCCCCGTACCAGTACTCAACAGTCATGAACAGTTTAACTTCACCATTCACCATTTTACCTTCAAATGTTACTGGATAAAAGCGGTGACCCTGTTCCTTTTCGTGTGACATACGCTTGCCTTCTACAACAGCGAACACTTCACTGTCAGGTGCATCGTCAGGTAATTCCTTACGACTACGTAGTGCATCTTGATCCATTCGATACTTAAAACGAAACTTAGCAAAAGCATCATTACATTCTTGTGTTTCACTAATACGAGTCAGAATGTTTCGAATAGCATCAAACGACATGGATTTTTCAATTTCTTTATGAGCAAGTCGATAGAAGCGTGAAAAGTTCAAACCTTTGGTGTACTCACTATCAACAGATCCATAGAATGAACATGTAGCCACTACACTTTCAGTGCCACCGTCACGACGATCGATCAGTAGTGGTAGATCAACTGGACCAACACCAACTTTCTGGATTGGTACATCAGCACCTGGTAGAATTGGATTTTGCTGCGGATCGGGAATATCTTCGCTGTAAAAGTCTTCGTCATACTCGAAGTCGAGCTCCGGCATGTCACGCGAATAGTCGGTATTTCTAATCTTTGTCATTGGTTTGTCGCCACCTTTAGTTGGGTTAGTACGTTTGGTCATCTGTAAAAATATTCCTTTGTTTATTAGTTATTGATATAAAACGATCGGCTACTAGTTTGTGCTGCGATCAAATTAACACGTTGTGTGAGATCTGGTGTATCAACGACTGTCAGCTTACTACTATGTATCATCTGAGTAGTGCTGTCAAGCATAACAAGATCGACCATACGAGAGTAGTGTGGACCGTCTCCTCGAACGCCATCAGATTCGACAACAAAATGTCCAGCTCGAAGATAGTACACGGTGCTATATGACTGGTTATAACGCATACATTCAGTATAGTATTCTGTGATCCATTTGTTGTAGGCGTTGTTATTACCTAATGTAACAAGTGCATACGTAAACAGATCAGCAAATGTTCTCTCGGTAAACCACAGATCAGATGATTCCACAGCCTCGCGCTCGTCATGATACTTACGCCTACTGATTTCTTCCTGAAACGCAATGGTTAGCTCATTGCTATCGTTGATGGACTGTAGTGTTTCGCCCCAATCAGTTAGAATAGATCTGGACGTTTTACGTTGTACGGTGTTATAACCTAGCTCAGCGAGTTGACCAACGATTGTTGATTTACCGCTACCCTGTGAACCACTTATCGCTACTAACATACGTTGCTGTA
>JAUKWC010114708.1:11935-23609 GCA_032356245.1 Endocladia muricata
GTAGCGATGTCTAGGCGACTGTATAGTATACTACGTTGTTCTAGCAATTCACTAGCAGTCATTGTCGACCAATCGTCGCTTTCAACATGTTCGATTGGTTGGAGCGTTGTTGGTGTTATAGAACCATTAACGTCTCGAGCTCCTTCGATATTGCTATACTTACCCATAATTATACCATTTGATGTTAATAGTATATATTACATACAAAACACAGTGACCCGCCGCTATTGTGTTAGCCCAGTTATCATTAACATCTGAGCATTACCAAGTGTGGTTAATCGATAAGATTGTGTTCCATCATCAGATGACTGTTTCTTTGGCGGTATGTCTGTACCGGCTAGAATATTTCGGCGTACCTCAAGCTCATCTGATATATCTGACTGGATATTATAAATCCACAACTCATCATATGTGCCTTCAGCGTTTTGACGTTTATATACAAGGTGGGCGTTTTTGATGGTTCGAATAGCACCCTGACGATCAGGGGTATCGGACATTGTTTGATTATCGTCTAATTGAGTAACGTCAGCTACGCCTGGAGTTGCTTCGCTGTTACCTACTGGTGACGAAGCAGCAAATGGTGCGTGTGATTGTATACCAGCTGGAGTCGGATCAGCTTCCATACCACCAGAGCTACTTCCAGAGCTACCTCCAGATCCACCACCATCACCTGACCCACGTTTGTGTGCAGTTACACCCATCTCTTTGGCAATTCGTTGAAAGTATGATGTTGCCGTCTCGAGTGTGACGTTTAGTGTACTCATAAGTTGGCTAATTATAGCCTGGCGATCAAAATCATCACCCGACAACATAGTTTTGAGCATTGAACGCGCTTGGTTAATCTTTGATATTTCTTCGTTTTCGTACGCCACACGTCCTGAAAATTTTGAATTTTTATTGACGTCGGTATTTGGGGTAGATGTTTGTACATGCCCGAGAACTGATGAACTAAAGCTTCCTGGTGATTGAGCTAATTCGGTTAATAATTCTAGCATTAACGGCTTGTTTGACATTACACGCGACCTCGACAGTATCTGTTAGTATTTATACTCTGCAAAATCTATAAAGTAAATACTACCACAACATATAGGGTATAATAATGTCGAAACGACGATCACGGAAAAATCCAGTTCCGTTAATTAAGGAAGATCATCCAGATAATTACGATGGGTATCCATTTATTACGTTGATCCAATACCAACATAACAGCTTATTAACAATTATTGATGATACGGATAGTAAAACTGTCGGAGCGTATGTATTAGATTTATGCGGTCCAGAACAAATAGAAGAACAATCATTAATTCTAATAGCTACTGATTGGTTTGCTACCAACGCAGATAGATTCCCACTATCGTTTGAATTCTCGCGACAAGGGTTAACTAGTGTGGTGTCTAGTGTATATCGTACTTATAATATTGATTACATTACGCGAGTGATTGGACCGTTTCCAAGTTTTAACATGGATACTCCACCCACTATACGACGTCGACGTAAAAAGCCACTACCAAACGGTATTACTGTTGGTAAACGTGTATTATAATCCAGTGTCAGTAGATGTTGGAGCGAATGGTTGTGTACTTGGTTCCGCTGATGGCGATGTTGATGGTTTACCAGATGGTACAGAATTAGTGCTTGTTGCCAACTGAGCAGAATCACTCGTTACCTGTCCATTATCAGTAACATTTTCTTGTTCTGCTGTTTGTATACCGATATCTGTGATACCAATCCAGTCGCCGTCTAGAGGTTCAATCAGTTTTAATTTAATTAAGAAATCACGTGCTGCAACCATATTACGGTCAGATGAAATCTGCTCATCATGAACACGACGGTCATCAGTCATTAGTATAATTGCCAGTATCTTCTTTTGGTGGTTGGTCAGACGCATTTGAGTTAATACGCGTGCTTCTGCCAGATACTCCCGAAATGTCATTTTCATGAAATTGAGTCCCTAATCATGGTGTTATTTATATAGCGCCTTGTGAAATTAGATGTAATTGAATTACTATAGTACCAGCGTATCCAACACTATGTGGCCGCTTGTAGTAATATGAATTGTCTTCTGGTGGAGCGTATAGCAGAGCGCGTATTTGTTCACGTTGTTCTTCATTAGTACACTTAACATACTCAGCTAGAAACCGTCGTCCGTGTGGACGAATAATAGCTATACAATCAGCTAGCATCATCATATTGGTTGGCTGAATTTGCTGTATCAATGAGTAATGTTTATGTATCTGAAATAGTTGTTCGACAGTATCTCGATCAGCTAACATACTCCAATCTGGTTCTTTTTCAACTAATATTCTTAGTTGGCGTTTAGTTAAATACTTTGCAAATTGATCTATCAGCGATAGGTGGAGAAAATCGATTTTAAAAAAGTCGTAATCCTCGGCCTGATTATAGGGGATCGCAGCTAATTGTGTTACTGGATCCTTTGCTATTTGTTGTAGGTATAACCCAGCTGGATGGCGTGTTAACTTTCCGTCTTTGAGCATCGACGCAGGCACACCTTGTGGGAACAGCGTTCGAGGGTCAAAGTCACTACAAAAATCGATATCAACATCCATATACCTATTATACTCAGTATACGGATGTATTCAACTATTATACTGGTCGAGTCACTGGATCTGCACCGGTACCAGCAATTTTCAACCATTGGTTTCCAATAGCAACATATACTGCTGTGGCGTTTGTATCTAACCAAAAATCACCTTCGGCACTATCTGTTCTGTTAGGAGCTGATGGTCCTTTTAGAATTCGAGCAGCCTGAGCTTTTGTTGAACCAAGTGCGGTAGCTGATGTCAACCGAACTGGTTTGGTAATTGTGACCTCGTCATCACGAACAATAACAGCACTACCGTTTGGTCGATTTATCGCAGTATCAGTACTCGTGATTTCCACAGCACCATCGCCGTTCTTGCGTAGTGTAGTGCTCGTGCTACCGATTACTAGAGAGCCACGATTGGATGCAATTAGATCAACACCACCATTATCGATTTTAAGTTGACCATGACCAGTACGATCTAGTGTCGTAGCTGTTTGTTCAATTGCTAACTCACCAACTCCATCAAGACGTGCACGCAGTGTGTTGTTTGTTATTCGTAGTGAACCGGCACTCGGTCCAAACTTATTAAGGTTAACGCTATCCGTACCAAGCTCTAATACTGAGCGTAATTCAGTATCACGTTTTTCAATTATAACCTGATCATCACCACCAGTGGTGTCATTAAACTTCACACCGCCGCGATCTTGATACTCATTAGCAGAGTTTGTACCAGATGCGTTAAATTCTTGGAATGTAATACCAAACGTTCCAGCGCTCTTGCTGTTTGATTGTTGAATTAGAATGTTTGCACCTGGAGATGTCTCCTGACCTCTAAACGCCGTAGCGTCGTCGCCAAGTACTATTTCCTGTCTAACACTTCCGGTTGCTGATCCGCCAGCACTCCACTTTTGGATACGTAATTGATCTCGTGAATTAGAAACGTTACCAACAGGTACATTATTATCAAATACAATTCTACTACGAAGTCCACTTGGATCTGCAGATGCTGCGGTGCTACTTCCTTGATAGAAGTTTATTTGCGCATCGGCGTTTGGTGATTCTACAACTCCCAAATCTAAACTAACACCACCAAATAATGCGTGGTCTCGTGAGCCAAGTAACTGAACAACACCAGGTGTAATAGTTGAGCTAGCACCGCCTAATACATCATCGGTGTTTTGTAATAGAATTGTTGGTGCTGGATGATCGCCATCAAATCCATTACCATCACCGATGGTGGACATTGTTATAGTTCCAACGCCAGTACCGTTACCTGGGTTGTTGTCGTATGTCGAACTAATAGTAATACCATCATCGCCAGATAGTTCAATTGAACCAAAGCGTTGGTGTGGATCGCTTCCCGGTGGTTGAGTATCTAATTGTACCGTCGCGCCAACAAATGCACCATCGCGGCGTTGAGTGTCACCCAGACCACCAAGTGTTGTACGAATTAGAGCATTATTAATACGTGTATCGTTGTTATCTGGACCAAATTTATATTGACCTGATGCAGTATCACCTGAATTTAGTAGAAAGTTTGCTTGGTTTACAGCGATGTCATCAACATATTTTTTAGGTGTTAGTGCTGTATCTGGTTCATTGCCAGTAAACAATTGACCTTCGATGTGACTTCCAACACGAACGTAATTATCATGAATATCGATAAAGTTAGTTAGTGTTGCTGCACCATTATATTTTCGTAATCCAAGATATCGAACACTATCATCACGAGCAACGATACGTGATTGTAGAACACCATCTTGATCAAAAAATATGCTAGATACATTTGAGTTTATTCGTTCTAGAGCAATCTGTGGACTATCTTTCTCAATTCGTAAGTTACCATCCATTGTCGCGCCGTGTGTACTAACAGCGTGCGTATCGACATAGTTTTTTGTTGTTAGTACTTGTCCATGGTCACCGTCGTTATAATTATTTTCAGGCGTACCAGGATTTGTAGACGGTGTTCTAACTTTACCAGCATTACCACCCGCTACACCAAACGTACCACCAACAAACTGTACATAATCATCACGCAGTCGCATTTCACTAATAACGGTGTTACCAATAGCTTTTCGTAATAATACAGTGTCTACTTCTTTTTCTTCTGTTAGTGGTCCATCGATATACGGGTGACTAGTCGATCCAACTGGAAACGTTTGCTGATTAACCATCAGTAACATTTTACGGTTTGGATCACGCATTTCGATTGCCATGTCCGAACCATCATCAGCGGTAAGAATTAGTGACGGATCACTTTTAGCAATCTCTACGTTTCCACTGAATGTACCGCCAGATGCAGGGACGAACAGTTCTGGATCAGCACCGGCTGTTTTCCATTTGGCTTGTATTGGATCGCCGTTACCAAGATCGTAACAAACGTAAAGTTTATTATCTGTGGTGTTAAACCACATTTGTCCAATTGATGGTTGATTAACGCCTGCACCGACAACACCAATTTCAGCGGCTGTCTTAGGTCGATATTGTGGTTGTCCGTTAATACTATTAACGAGTACCGATCCACATGCCCAGCTTTCTAGAAGATGGACGAGGTTCTGGTCAACACCTGCACCCCAGTTTAGAGCACCTTGTCCGAAGATATCTAAATCAGTAGTTGGAACAAAGTTGTTTGTTAGGTTACCTGGACCATTAACTTGTCCAGGTTGAACCTTAATGACATCACCGTTCGTGCGTTTAATATTATACGCCATTTATAGCTCCCCACTAGAACATTTCCTGTATTTATAGTGATAGAGCGTCTACGTAGAGTTTCATGTCTTTAACAACCGCAGGATTTTCAGCAAATTTTGTTTTCCAATAATCAAATCGAATGATGGTATCCATTACCACGCGATCACCATTACTACATGATTTCTGATAAAATTGTGAAAACTTTGAACTCTTTAATAGAATCCATGGTGATAGCTGACGCTGTCGTAATAGCTGAATAATATCCGATGGAGGGATACGATCGAATACCTGATTGACCTCACAATCATATTGTTGCGACAAATCGAACAACGTGTCAATAGTAATACGTGCTGTGGTATTTGGCGTCATTTGTCGATCAACAAACTCAATATACATAGTATATGCTTTATCATGCGACCACATACTTGGTGGAATTTGCTTACGAACCATCAGTCTAATATATGCTGTGACATCAGGGATATTTGTGGATTTAACAAACTCAGCAAATGTAATAAATTGTGTATAAAACTTCGAGACCATAAAAGCCTCTAGTGTTGGAATTCCTTTGTACCTAATATCTATCCAACTCTTATAGAACCCCCATGCGGCCTGACCGATTGGTGTTTTGATTTGGTGATGGCGGATTTGTTCTTTACATGTATGTTTCTCAAAACTGGATTCTCGGCTATAGCGTTTTTTACAAAAACTACACTGAAAACGTTTCTCATTCATCTCTTCTTCAATTCTGCTTTTATTGCACGAATTTGATCAGTCTGGTATCCGTACTCACCAGCTATATCTAATATATCTTCATCAGATAATAAACACAACACATTTTGAGCGTCACGTGTGTTGTATTTGTATTTTCGCTGAATCAATTTTATTACAGTTGGCGTTGGCGACATCAGCTTACCACGTGGTTTAATCCACTTAGTGCTTCCACCTTTATTTGTTACTGATATTGTTAATAATGCTACCAGCAATCCAGTATGCTTATGTAGCGAAAATACATACGGATTAACATATTCGTTCAGAATGACAATCTGTCCAGGTGCTGCCGTGCCAGATAATCCTCGTTGTAGTAGCAAAGGTTGTACTAGTTTCTGTTCATCGGCTGGTAAATCATGATAAAACTTACTATTTTTATTGTTTACGTGATTTAGATAATCGAATAATGACCCACGCTGGTTAGGTTTACTCATTAGCGTCTGATACACGAATTCTACGGTTACAAAACGTACACTGAACAACACGATCATGATCAGTTGATTCTAAATACATCAACGGATGAACACACTCGTATATCATTTGTTGTCGAATAGATTCAATATTATCATGAAGTTCTCTTTTTGTGATTTCGAGCTTTTCAATTTCCTCATTAATCGGCTTAGCATCAGCTAATAACTTTAACATGTTGGACATTTTTCGTGCCCATGATGTTTTTTGACTTCGTGTTGGCGTGTTTGCAATACGCTCATGTAATGATGATTCTGACATAATGTATCTCGATTATACGTGTGTTAGTTGAATAAACATGGCAGCGGCATTAATTTCTGGATCGGCTACCAATGCATGTTTGTATAGGTGGTCTGCTATGATAATAATACCAGATTCCCACTTACCAATATCGCTAAACTTTGGTGATTTATCAAGATTCTCATATAAGAATCGATATACATCATTCCATTCTTCTGGAGCAACATTTGTACATGCAATATTTCTAATTGCTTGCCAATCGTCTGTTGAAAGTAGCTCAATTAACTGAAACTTATAGTCGTTGGCTCCTTCAATATCCGATGGATCGCTAAGTATGCCGTCGGCGCTATGTTGTTGTATCAGTGTGACGATTTTACGGATATCTGGATAACCAACCGACACGTACTTGTCCAGTACCGGAAGTTTTACCTTTACTCCTTCTTCGATCAGAATCTGAGCAACGTATTCTAACACGTCATCTTTAGCGGGTGCTTTGAATTCAAAGTCTTGGCAACGTGATACGACGGCCGGAAGGATTTTGTGTTTATAATTACATGTCATTATAAATCGAACATGCTCATTATATTCTTCCATAAAGCGGCGCAAAAATGCTTGAGCGTTTGGAGATAGATAATCAGCTTCTTCGAGATGGACAATCTTAAACGAGCCCATAGCCCAAGTTGTTGCAAATGTTTTGATTTTATCACGCATTACATCGATTGAGTTCTCATCAGATGCGTTGATAGTGAGGACGTCAGTGTCCTCTAGATCCATTGCTGATATTAGGATTTGTGCAATTGTAGTCTTACCGCTACCTTGTGATCCATGTAGCAGTAGATGCGGAATTGACTGATTCGTGCACATTCGTGTAAATGCTGCACGTTGTTGATTGTCGGTAAATACATACTGATCCAGTGTTGTTGGTCGGTATTTTTCTACCCAAATCTTGTGTGAACTCATCTTTAGATTGCTATCAGTTAATTGGTAGCATATAATACCAACTGATAGCAATCAGATCAACAGGTTTATCTGTTATCGATCATCAGTACGTGATCTTCATCGGTCTTCCACAGAGTAGTATTAGCATCAATACTGACACCGTTAGTCCACTTTAACGGTTCGATACAGATACGCGTTCCTTGTGAAATGTCTTTATCCTTCACTCGAGGACCTACGGCAACTACTACAGCCCACCTACCTTGTGTTGTAGATTTATCACGATCTGCGAATGTAATGATTCCAGCTTCGGTGGTTTCAACAAACGCATTATTACGTTTACGATCTGTGTCTTCTTCAAATTGAAACAAGATATTGTTTCCGCACGGTTTAATCGTTGTCATTATTATCAGGTTCCTGTTTTGGAGCACGGCGTGCTTTTTGTGTTGTTGTCTTTTTTTGTGGAGCTTGTGTAACTTCTGGATCAATCATTTCGACAGGCGTATTGTTAACGCTTGCTTGTTGGGTATCGACAGATGTTGCAACTGCTTTTGGAACTGGTTGTGTGTTCTGTGCTGATCGTTTCATATTACGACGCCGCCGGCGTGATTGCCCATCGATATGATCTTGTCTAGCCTGAACGGTAGTACCACCTGGTTGGGATGCGATTGACTGTTTCACTTTGATTAAATCAAAGTTGACTACCTCTCCTCTAGCGCTTCTAATTTTTGACATATTATATTCCCGTTTATACTCGTATGAAATCCGATACTGATAATTTATATTTAACACTATCGATATCATGCAGACGTATCAAATATAGGAGGTATGATGATACCGAGGAGCCTCGACCAATACCCCACATAACATCATGTTGTAACAAAGTATTTATAACATAAATTAGAGCGCGTAAAATCATATCATTACCTGTTTGACGATATAATTGTAATTCATCCTGACATCGTTGGATTCGTATTGTTGCGTCAGCGTTTGATATATCTCGTGGTAATGCGTCTGGTAATGCTTGATATAGAATATATTCATCAATATCAAGCTCTAGATAGTCTGGTGGTATGCTCCAGTTGTTATCGATAACCGGAGAATCTGTTTTCATAGCAATCGGTGGGTCGAAGGTATTATTATACTGCTTAATATCATCAGTGATTTCGGTCACGAATATCTTTTCTACTGGTGTTCCACGTTTTATCGCTTGCAATAGTTTAGACGGATGAATAATAATTGTTCCATCGAAACATAAATCATAATCGTTAAGTTTAACTGAATTCTGATTTTGTATACGGTCCACTTGGATCTTGTTCACTATCTGTAGGTGAGGGAATCGATGATGCACCAGGTGGCGCAAATGCGCCAACCGGAACGGAACTTGGAATCTCTGGTGCTGGCATAACACCAGGTGGTAATCCAGGTACTTGCACTGACGCAGCATTTTGCACACGAGATAGTTGTTGTGACTGCTTTGGTGTATCTTGCACTATACATGATAACCTACTTTTGATAAGCTGCCATTGTTCAGGCGATGGTGCCCAATCGTCAGGATGCGACTCTTCAATCCCCAAGAGCCATGCTTGGAACTCACTAAGTGTTAGTTTCTTTTTAGAATTGGTCTTTCGTTTTGCAGCCATAATAGTCCTATTACATTAAGTCGCCGGCAGCTTTGCCTTTGAGAAATTTATTATACGAATCACCAGGTGCAACATTTACCCAACTAGTTGGCGATATTGGATGACATAGCATTTGGTGCTTTGCTAACAACGGACCAACATTAACATAGTTTGGGTGATAATCTGTTGTTCTAATCGGTGAAGTTGTGGGCATAGACATATTCGGTCCGTATATCAGAGCACGGAATTCTTTACCAACAGCAGCCGATACTTCTACTACATCAAGCTGCATTGTATCTTCGTCACATACAAGTATATGCCACGCACTTGGTAACACAAACCTAAATCCATTAATCATTAATTCAATTGATGGGCTTGTTGTCTCCTCAAGGTGCTCAAGAGGAGCTAAAACAAAGTCTTCTAGTTGCATATCCAACGCCCACATATATTCTGTGACTATTGGCGTAAGGATATTATCAAGTATCGTTGTTTGTGAGTTCTGGTCAAATATCATCATATTTATTATTTCCTGATTTTAGATTATACGTCAACACTACGGTCGTAATCAACAGTGCGGCGTGAATATGGATAATTAGCTTCTCGGTATATCTCACAGCGTTCGGTAGCATGTCGCTTTCCGTACTTTAAATCAGAATATATATCAGTCATATCTACATGATCTTTATCTGGGGCTTTCCGTAAACCGCGACCAATTGTTTGCACCACACGAACAAACGATTTTCCAACGTCAACGGTCATAATGTTGTATATGCGTTTAATGTTCAAACCTGTTGATGCGATTTTAATCGTCGCAACAACCGTAATATTATCATTATCTTTAAATAGTTCGTATACGCGTTGGCGTTCTTCCATCTTGTTTGCACCAGATAGAAATATAGCCCCCTCAACCATATCAGCTAGTTTTTTGCCAAAACGAACTCCTTCAACCAAACATAATACGTTACCAGTTACTCGCTTTCGTTCAATTTCGTCAGCAATCCATTGCATGCGTTCCTTGTTTGACTGACAAAATTGTTTTTCAGATGCATAGTCTGGAAAATACGTAGTTTTAAACTTGACCGGTGTCATCGGTTTATCGTTGGTTAGTAGTTCACTGTGTTGTTGCAAATATGTCTGGTACTGACTACTAAGATCAGTATTTAACTGAACCATGTCGATGTGTAGCGTCGCTAGATGACCTGCTGCAATAAGCTGTGCGGCCGGTATAGTAAAACGTACCGGACCAAGTGCCAGGTGTACGGCCAATTTATCTGTTTCTTGTTTAGGTAATGTACCAGTTACACCGTATCGAATTGGTATATCTTTACCGTATTCATTAAGCAACGAGCTTAGCACAGCGCCTTTCGTACCATGAGCTTCATCAACGATCACCATATCAAATTCTTGAATTAGATTTGGGTTGTTTTTTAATGATTGCCATGTTGATACAATGTGTTGGTGATCAAGATCCTTTACATCACCACTATACTGACCAGTATCCAACATAAACCGTCCATACTCAATATGTGTCTGAACAGTCAAGTTTTTATCTGGTACTATAATTAACGATCGATATCCGTGCGATAACTCAAATGCTTTGGCCATTGCTGCCGTGACTGCTGTTTTACCAGCTCCAGTTCCAGCAATACCAATACCATTAGTATCTGAAATCATTGTGTTGATCATGTCAACTTGATAATCACGTAATACCCATTTTTCACCAACATCGTCAGTTGCTCCAAGATCACCAAGGAAATTTTCATCAATTGGTGGTGGTAGTTGGCTATGATCGTTACGCTTATCATCAATGGATATCTCGTATCGTAATCCAACAAGGCGTGGAACGATATCAGTTAATAGATACAGATATGTTTTACCAGTTTTATGAAAATAACGCAACTTACCATCCCAACTACCAAGCTTAAACTTTGGCGAAAAGAAGTGGTTAGGTGCAAATAGTCCATATTGTTCGTAGAAATATGCAACGTGGTCGGGTTGTAAATTGCTAATGATACAATTTACTTCATCGAGTATTGTGATTTTACATTTATTCATTGTTTACCTTTTATTATAGTGTTACAGCTTCCATCTGCGCTACACGAGCTTTAACAATATTATTAAGGGAATATCCTCGTTGTGTAAATGCAGCTACCACACTTTTAAACTGTTCATATAATTCATCTACTTCGTGTTGGATTGTTTTGATTCGAATATACGCCGGTTCAGCATTAATATATTGATTAATTTCAGTAGAAGATAACTCTCTATTACTCCGACCCTCTTTTAGAGATTTGTACAACTTACCACGTGTTCGCTCAACATCGGTTGTTACGTAATTTAACACGGTTCGAACTTCAATACGACGTTGATCATAGAATACAAACCATGACGAATTTTCAACGTT
>JAUKWC010114819.1:12085-23609 GCA_032356245.1 Endocladia muricata
ACGATCTTTCACTAGTGGCAAACTTTCCATAGGATCGAAGAGTCTCTGCCATCTGTCGTTCGTGCACCCAAGGTCGCTCTAGGCCACAAGTGGGGTGTCCGAACCTTTATGCGCAAGTATGTTGCCCCAGTCGGTGCGCACGGACTTTTTTAGGTAACGTCCACTCTCATTAGGTACACTCTGCAAGAAGATGTCGTTGGTCGTTCCCTGCACTTTTTTCATCCGTCCGGTGCTTAGCCTCTGGAAAAGTATCGGAGAGCTGGTGCACATACGCAGAAGAAGTACTGTAATGCTACTACTTGCGAAGACTCCGGAGCAGAAGAGAAAAACGAGTGGTATACCGAATATAGCGCGCAATTTGACAGTAAGCTAGTGGTCGAGTATACCACATCTCGAGCAGATCTACAAGAGCGCCAATGTGGACAGTACCATAAACTCCACGTTTACTGCCGCCCCCGAAAACCACCGCGGCGAAACTGTACTGGTACTGTGCATGCGATAAGATAGGTCGACCTGACTGTAGTACGGTAACCGCCTATCGGATATTTGAATTTGCCTCATATGAAGTCAACTCTGGTCCCCTGTGAAATCAAACCCGTAACTATAACACAAAATGAGCCTTGTGACCTTTTAATTGCTTTTAAGCGGGTAGTAGTCTTACCGCCTATCTTGTGCTTCTTTTACGTTCTGTCAAAAAGGGGTTCTACCACCATTTCTATCTGCAACAAGTCTGTCTGGTGGTCTTCCGTCCGTTGGGAGACCATCTCTCCGTGAGTCCAGTTCGCGCTGAGCCGCCTTGCACTTCGAATGTCTTCTCGAAAGACTTGACAGGTTCTGAAGTAGTTATGTCCTAGAACTTGTTTAAACGGCCTGCATGGACAGGAGATAGCGTACGGTGAGCTCTTTGAAAAGGAGATTCCACAACGACCAAGCAAAATTGTGCAATGCATATGACGCTGATGGAATTGCTGGGGTCTAGTGATTTTTCTTAGTTTCGCCAGGTGTTTCTACGTCACAAATATAATGTCGACAAAGATAACTCCCCAACGCTACAACCGGACTGTATTCTTCAAATTGCGTCGAATTTTTTAACACTACTCTTCGCTTCCTTCACATTCACAACCATACAATTCGTGTGTATCCTACACAAAGTAGTTCCTGTCATGTCGGGGACGATAAATGTCGACTATTCATCAGACATCTCAGAACCATCGCGAACATATTCAGTTTTCAGGTTTTCAATTTGTCAGTTTGTCAGTTTTCTTACAAAAAGAATAGCAGGACTGTGAAACCTCTCTTTCCCATATCCCGTCAGACGAGAGGCGCACGCAGTTTGTGGGATTTCGAAGAACTCCAAACCTACTGCCAAATTTCAAGCTGTAACTCGTGGTTTCATATACAGGCCTCCCGCGAGACCATGACTATCTGCCCAAACCATTCTTGGTCAGCATAGTTGCCAATTCATAGTGCGAGTCTTTCCCAAAATGCGTATCAAAATGATAATAGAAATCAGATGTCAAGAAAACGACATCGTTCTTCGTAGTTGCAGTATTGGTAATGGGCCGGATGGAATTCGGCCATTCATACAAACCGTCCGGGATGGGGTGGTGGAAACGCAAGTGTGACACTCGGAGCGGACTAGGAGAAATGATGAAGACTATGCAAAATTTGGGTATGCAGTCCAGACCACCGTCAGTGCTACCAAGGATGGCAAGATGATCGCCGCTGGTTACATGGATGGATCGGTTCGTGTGTGGAATGGACACAGTGGTTTGGAGGAGAGGACATCACTCTGTAGGAATGGATGTGAGGTGTGGTATTTGTCTTTGTCCCCGGATGGGGTCCATACAGCTTGTATTGATGACGACGACTGGTTAAGAATTTGGGACACCTGCGCCGGAGAACTGACTTTAGAGCTGAAGATATGGGGCTCTGACCCTATATCAACATATTGCTGCGCGTGGTCGCCAGACGGAAGTAACTTATTCTCGTGTCACCCTTTTGGAAGTGATAATAATAGTGTTGGAAGGATATGGGAGACCAGTTCCGGTTCTCTGCTGACAGAATCTTTGCCAATCGTTAATACTATTATGAACCACGCGGCATGGTCACCTCAAGGCACTCATATTGCAACCGGTGGTGGGGGCGAGGCCACCTTACTCTTCTGGGGTGTCAAGACCTTTGAAGTTCTCGGATATGCGCTCCATAGTAGTTGCCAAATTAATTGCGTAGTCTGGTCGCAGGATGGCAAGTGTATCACGTGCGGGGACGAAGACGGGTCCATAACAATATGGAATGTCAGATCCGCCGATCACAGGCAATGGTCCAGTCGAGTCTTACGTTGTGGAACGCCCACAATCTTCCACCTTGCATGGTTGGACAGAGGGAAACTTCGAGCCTCGATTAAAGAAGTTGGTTGCCTAAAGTTTTGGAGTATGGACCCTACCTGTACGGAAGATGGAGAGTTTGCTTAAAAAACACTTACTGATACCTGTGCAGGCAGAATCACCTGACGGGCGAAGCACGGCATTTGGAGGAGTAGATGGAAGCGTTCCCGTGTGCAATAACTATGGCGGAGCGACGAGAATCGTTGGTTCGAAGGCGCTTGAGAACGGTGGTCGTAGATCAACTGTACCGACACTGGCGTGGTCTCCAGACTCAATTCAGCTTTTGTCTGGTGAATCCGATGGATATTTGCGAATTTGGAACGTGCAGAGTGGTGACATGCTTTGGGAGTGCATCTATGGCATAAGTTGCCTCGACGAGAACATGATTACTTTTGTAAGATGGTCGCAAGATGGAAGAAATATAGCAATTGGGACAGAAAGAGGAAATGTGGCAATGTGGAGAGTGGAGAGCGGCATTGGTGTTGGTCAGACTCGGCAAGCATGGAATGAGGACCCAGGGTGTTTGGATAGCTTGGCTCTTTCAAGTGACGGGAGCTCGTTGGCAGTCGGTTTCCGAACGTACAAACATGAACAAGACTCCACGTCCGAAGGCATTGAAGGTTCAAGCATCAGTAGTTCTGACACCTCGTACGATTATGTGAAACTGTTGCATGGTAGACAAGGCAAAAGGACAGAGCATGAGTTTTGCACAGCCCAACGGGTTCACGAGGTGACATTGGCCGACAATGATAAGCAAGTCGTGGCAGAACTGATGGACGTGCGCCTAGTCAAATGGGACGTAGGCCCAGGTGAGATGATTGAAACACAGACGAGCAGGAGCATCACAGACAACGAGGAGAGTCGCTGGACAACTATAGATAACCGACTCATGTTCAATTGAGATGATGGCGGAGTTCTTCTTGCTAGTTTTGATAATGAAGTCGTCGAGCTCGCCGGAAACTCGCTCAAGCTCATGGTCGCACCTTCCGAACAAGCAATCTGTCGTATTGAAATTGTCGAGTAACATGAAGCGTAGAGGTTCGAAAGCAAAGTGCTCGTTTAATTCTCGTACTGGAATCCTTAAGCAACGCAGAGATGCCTGCTGCTGGAATAGCTGCTATCCGTCCTGGATAAAACAGGGAAAAGTGGACGCAACGCAACGCATTCCTTTTGTGGTACATCACGAACCCATAGACACCACTAGGACATCGAAACTAATTTTTAACTCTACATTTATGGATGTGGCTACTAGCTCTTTAGTCTTGTGGAGATTTGCCGTTATAGTGAGTCTATTGTACCGGCAGAAAGTCACAAATGAGGTGCGAAATTGTTCCAAATGTATTCACAAATCTACGTCAGAGAAATGTCGGTGTTATGATCATACAAAATTTGCACACTTGTACTCTTCGTTCTCGTGCTTTTTAGTTTTCAACGTGTAAGATTACGCTTGTTGTAGCTTACAAGTGGCCAAAACAATCTAGCTTCAAGAAAGTTCTAGAACTCCAGCCCTATTCTAACGGAGACGACCAAGACCTTTACAATGATAGAAAACTCTAAGGGATCGACTATTTTGAATTTTGAACAATAATTCCCCCTATACCTGCCTCATATGAGACAAATCCGCCTCGTATGAGGCGAAAGGTTGAGTAGACACTAGCTAGTGTCTATTGGACATCTGGCCTCATATGAGGCCAGCTGACCACCGAGAAAGTATGTAAAATATATAATACGTATGGTGAATATAGTAGTTGTTGTACGTGTAATTTATCTCACCCCCTTTTATGATATCAAAATGAAGGGTAGCCTATTCCGTTGCACTAAAACTCAGACCGCGCAAAAAGTTCGCTGAGTTTTTCTACAGCTGACTCTTCCAGAATAGAGAACTCAAAGGTCTTCAAGTAGATATAAAGAACAGCGGAAGTGGACGTCTCCTTGATACTTCAATATCACGGCGAAATTTGGCCTCATATGAGGAAATTTGACCTCATATGAGGCCAGATGTCCAATAGACACTAGTCCTGACAGTTCGATCAGGGTACAGCTGTCCACCCTCATCGGTGGTAGGAAAGAGATTTCCACTGAACATCCTGCAGAGACTTCAGTCCAGCAAAAAGTGCAGTATAACTACCTTTTTGGGTATAAGTACAAAAGCATTCTAATTAGAATTGCTCGCCGTAGAAGATTTTGATTATTTAGTGGTACATTATTGTGCAAAATGAACCCTGTTCTTGGAAAGTGAACCCTGTTGGAGGGTTCATTTGTGGACCCTGTATTTTCAGGTCAATGGATTAGAGTTGAGGGGTTCGGGGACTAGGGATTTGGGAAATAGAGGTTTTTGTAAAGGATTAGGGGATTACGGTTTGAGGATAGGAAGGGGTGGAAAGTAATTGGGAACTACTTGAAAAAATACCTGATTGTACAGGATAAAATGTTCTGCGTTATTACCTGGAATGGGGACCCATTTTGATGGTAATGGACCTTCAGATCGTCACTTGAAGAAATGCACTGGTTATTTGTGCCAAATCGCCTTATCCAGAGACCAGTCACTCCGGTGCGCCAGGATTCTACTTATCGGAAAATGGCACTTGCACCTTGTACACACAGCGGTACGAGTATGTACACCCCACGGTAGCCGATACGATCCGGTGCACTACCTTCCATTGGAAATCGATTTATATTTCAGAGGAGATAAAGAAAGTTGTCCCAGTGAGGTCAGGTGTTAGTCGGCAAATTATGTAACTCCTACCGTGAGTATGACGAGTATGTTAGTTGTCATACGTGTGTATTATCTCACGCTCTTCCATGATACGAAACAAGATTGGTGCAAACTCCGGAGCTCTAAATTGCTGGCTGCTTAGAACCCAGCTGATGTTTTTCACCCCTCCTCCTCGCCCGTGTAGAGCACTCTTGGGCTTTGGAGTACATTAGAGGAACACTGGAAGTATACTTCTCCATTAATCGTTGCTGTCTCCATTTCATTGGCCCGTATGAGAAGCCAAACGACCAGAAGACGCTAATGTCTATTCGACATCGGGCTTCATAGGAGCCCAACTTTCAAGTCGAAATACAAAATCACTGACTTTTTTTTTAAAATATTTTTCTGCCCAAGCGACGCCCCTTACTGTTGATGGATTGGACAGGCTAGAGCTGGCTAACTTCACCAACGACAGAAGCAAGAACTCAACTGAATATCCTCAAGAGTCCTCAAATTTTAAAAAACCATGCCTCCCACCTCCGATCCGCGTCGCATCGTTGGATCGCGAGTTCTTACTCGCGCTCGCATTGCAACCTCCGACCTTGAGTGTCGTTGGATGTATGACGCCAGCTGGAAAACCAAGAATGTCTCCGGACCCGTTAGAGATATTGAGAATTACAAGGTCAACGGCAGAAATGCCACTGATATCCACATCAGCTGGGAGCTTGCCGATGGTGACAAGGTCATTTCACAGCGACTGACGAACATCAAGACGAAGGAAAACATCACTACAATTTTGTTTTAACTTCTTCTCTTTGCGCAAGCGCTACCCTGTGGTGTTGACGATTTGGACCAGATAGAGCTGGCCTACTTTTATCGACATTAGAAGCGGGAATTCTATGGAATATCCGGTAGAGCCTTCAAGTTTGCAAAAGTACAACTCCTTCATCCGACCCCCGTCACACGGTTGGATCACAGGCTCATACTAGCACTCGCCTTTTGAGCTCCAAGTACCATTGTGGATGATTGTATGGTGCCAAACGAATGGTTGACAAAGTCTCAGAAACCGTGAGATATTTGAAGAAGGCCAGGGTCCACCGCAGAAATAATACTTATGTCCACGTCAGCTGGGAGCTAGCGAAAGTTACTAACGTCATCTCACTGCGACTGAAAAACATCAGAGCAGAACAAAGTCTAGAAAGCGCTACTGATAATAGGTCCTTGACTTCTCTTCAGAGCGCTGAGTAATCACAATCACGGTCGGGTACTTCCGAGTCGGGTGTTGCCACTGACCTTGGCTCACCCGTGGATTGAGAAAGTCGCGATGTCACAATAAGCGCAGGCCAAGATGCATTTAGGCCGGTCGTTGTGGTCAAGGGTACGGCGACGGGTCGCGCCGAGATCACACTGGACATGAGAGGCCTTATTTTCATGAAGCCTTAGGGCATCATCGGTCCATTCCGAGCGGTTCTATCCTAAAGCTTCTAACCTGCATCATTGACCCTAATCAACAAGTTCATGCGGACGTTTCCGGAGCGTCACATAAAACGCATGACTTTGTGGATATACAGAGAACTGGTGAATGGGTGTTTCGATGCAAAAAGCACAGATGACATATCAGAAATGTTCGGAGTTTGGGCCCTGCTCACAAGATTCTATTTGACCAATCTTCGCATTTCTCGGAGCACAATCAGAAACAGGAAGTATTTGCGATCTGCTCGTTTTGCTGACATTACGCCTCGCAATCATTCCGAGCAGCTCTTTACCTACATTGAAATTACCGAACCCGTGAGTAGCGCCGAGAATATGGATTCGAGATGGAAGCTGATCAAAGGTTTTGTTGACCAACTTAATGGTCACCCAGCTATAAACATTCAAGCCAACTCAGCCCCTAAGCTTCGAGGAGAGTACATCATGTTTGCACGGGCTACGAGGAAGCTGAATTTATGCTGGTACTGCATATTTTGCGTCACTCGATTGAAAGCTGGAAAACGGACATAATAGCAAGCCACCGCGGGGCGGTGTCAGTGGCATCATGAAGGGTCTTGAGCTGACATTATCAGTCCGTAACAATGTCTGCCAATAGTTTGAAAGCACGCGTAACCACGGCACGTCAGTGTTTCTCCGAATGGTTGAACCGTGGTTTAAGACTAGCAAAGTCGTCTGTGCCACTTTGTACTTAGTATCGGTTTACATGGTCAGAAAGCCTCTCGAGAATGACTCGATGCCTACCAGTGCTACCAAAACAGCCAGAAACGGATACCCTGCTGACATGGATTCCCACCTCACGATTGCCGCTGCTCGGTCACACCCCATGCCCTCCGTGTAAGCTGCCCGGAGCACACACTACTCCATCACCTTTACTAGGACAACCGGAGCTGGCCACTACATGTAATATTACCTTGAAAGATGGATATCCCCTGGTGGAAGCTATCATCACAGAGCATTGGAGCAGAAATTGCATAAGTACAAGAAATATTCTGTACAATAACCCTCTCTTCGACAAGCACAATCGCTGTCGTCAGAATGGCATTGTTTTGGACAAGAAGTTTGGGGGTTCACGATTAGGCGATGAAAATCGAAACTTTCCGTCTAGCCATCTGTACCGTCGACTCTTGTATAAAGTACTCGGCACTCCGGAAACGCGGGGCTCTGAATCAAAATGAGTCGTACTGCTAATACATAGATGGAATCAACGAAAATTGTCACTATAGATCTTGACATGCTTCCAGACGGTCTTGAGCTGAAACCTCGAATACCAAGGTGGACTTCGAAAGTGGGAGTGAAGGCGACTTGTTCCTTTCAAAGCCCATTTGTCTGTTTTACAGCATGACGTAATCAGATCCGCCTGACCCATCTCGTTGCTTGTTTTGTGAGAACACAACAATGCAAAAAGGTACGTGTTCAGGACGTTTCTGTAAAATTCGGCGAAATAATTACGTCCGTCATCTAGAGACTGGTAGGAATTGCTTTGAACGGCATATTGAGGGGGAACCTAGTTCCAATTATGAAGGAAATAATGAACATTGGTGAAACCGTGCGAGTAATTTGACGAATGAATGCTGAATTTGATGATGGTGAGCCGATATTTTCGATACTCTAGTTGGCACGTATAAATGTCTAGCAACCTTGAAACATATTCCGTAGCTTCTGAAGGTCCCGTCGGCGTCATGCGACTTGCCTTACTTCGTTGTGTCGCTACAGAGTATACCTTTAGACCTTGTCACCGTATACTAATTCAGTTCAAATGACCTCTCGGTCAGAATACTCGAACACAATTACTTCGGAACCTGTCGGGTCACCAGAAGAGTAATATGAAGCGCAAGGGCGTTCAGAGAGAATAGACATCGTCTACAGAATCTCTGTAGCAATGCATACTCGTAAAGAACGCTTATACTACTTACATGCGTGCAAATAGTTTACATTTGGTATTTTGGTGATGCATAGTTTGATTCAAAATAGCCAATGAATGCTTCGTAGCACATGTTTTCACAGCTCTACATGTTTCCTAGAAATCGAGAAATCCCTTGGACCGATGATTACTGCGCTTGCAGTACTTCGAAATTAGAAATAGGCTGTTCCTGCCCATATGAGCCGATACTGCACCCAAATAGCTGCGCAAGGAACGGTTTAGGTACATTTTGCTATTAGTGTATTGTCCTTATAAGCAGGTGTTGTTAATAATTCTTAGAACGTTTAGTCATTGAAGAAAGATCATCAACTAACACTACCAACTATCGTTCAACCGGTCCATTGAACCTTCCCTACCCCAGGCATTCGTTCAAGCTCTCCCAGTAGCTCCAAGACCGCTAGAGTATCTCCGCAATTAGTCGTAGCTAGAAATAGTTATAGAAAAGTGTCCACTTAAACACAAAAGGAGCAGAACGTGAGTAGTAGAAGCACTACACTGGTAAGATCGAATTTCTAATGTACTTGGAGGCAGCCTCATACAAGGCCAGAGGCTACCTCATATGAGGCGGAATTGGTTAGACATACAGTAAATAGATGGGTTGTTGAATATTTTCACATAGGTTTTCGAACATTGCTAGATTGATCTTGGCTTTTTCAGAATACCATACATTCTCGGCACGTTTCCTCAAGCACAGCTTGGCAGCAAAAAGATGTAGAGCTCGCAGTCTGGTGTCGATGGACGAAACAGATACAGATAAATATGCAGTCAGAGCATCGTTACGAAATAAAGTCGAGAAAAGTTTTTATTCAATTTCTAGAAAGGTGCTGTTCTAAAGAAGATCGCTTCTTACAAAGACGAGTAACTTCACTCGAAATGTTGGTGTTCTTCAGAACCCTGACTTCGCCAGCCTTCTACTCGGAAAAGCAAAGAAAACCTTGGAAGCTGAGGTTTTCGGGATTTCTGGAACTATACAATTAAGATGCCTGACTTCCCGTCTCACAAGGGGCGAATCTGCCTCATAGAAGGCGGAAGGCACATTGGACACTAATAAAAAATCGAAGGTTTACATTATTTATTGCAGTCGAAAGTTTGACTTCATCCAAGACAAATCTCAGTGTCCACGAGACACTAGGAAGGGTCGGATGGTATAATCGAAAACGCAGCTGGTCATGATGGATAGCAATTATCCCGGGTTGATAGAAAATTCCACGAACGGCGGACAGCACCCGATTGCATTTAAAATGCAGTATGAACAAGGCCTACTTGAAAAATTCTAGCGTGCAGCATTTTGGTTGCACTGTTGGCCTATACGCGCAGGAACTGTTGATTCCTAATTTGCACGAATTCCAAGCACACGATTCAAGGACTTAAGAAAGTTCTGGACACATCGGAAAGTTTCTGGCGATGTATACATATGTGCCACCAGACTTTCATCGGCTATTGTGAATCAGATGGTGCATCATCAATATAGCGTCGTAAACCGTTCGCGCGTATATACCTGGTATATGGCTCTTCGGAGAAATGCATCGCCGTATGGATTTAGGAAAAACAAAATTGAATTGGTGTGTAGAATGCCCTACTGATTCCGGCCCTTTGAGTCGCTACACACGCAAGCTGTGTCCGTACTTAGGCCCCGATGGTACGCGTCCTTCGTACTTCTATCTCCGATTTGGTCCGGTGAGAAGTGTAATGAGCCACAGACTCAGATCCGGCGAGAAATGACGGCATCTGATTCAAAACCGTACCATCGCTCCGCGGAACGGCACGCTTTCCTTGTAACTGCCGCCTAATCCCCAATGCGATGGAGAATGACAACCCACTCGTGGTTCTTTTTGTGTCAGATTCGCGAACAACTTCTTTCCAGGACCACTTACTGAAGACTTAATTTGTTTGGATTCTGCGAAATGCAAGGAACCTCTTGTGGCATATTTTGTTATTTCGAGCTCAGTAGACATTTGAGAAAGGTTACGGTTATCTTGGACGGCATTGACTCAAAAATTACTCGCGGGCCACGACTTAGCAGTAATTTGTCGAGGACCCCATTGGTGTTCGAGCTGTTTTCCATCTTTCATAAGCGTAATGGAGCCCTGTTTATCATTCAACACGACTTAGATTGAAAACAGGCGTTTGAAGCCTTTCCCCCTACCTTACTGGACTCCTTCCAGATAATTCGTCGCCATTCACATAACAGTGGACTATTTCTATGAACACATGTGATCGCATATGCTTGCGCTCGATACGATACCTTAATTGGCTAGAAAATGGCGTAGCAGCGGCGTTGGCCACAAGTTCTCGTGATTTTCTCCACCTCGGCATTTGTCGACATTAAAGTCCACTCCGACGCCTTTTTCTATTATGATAAGACAGATTCGGGGCCTGCCTTTATGAGAGAACAGTTTCATGACGGATATAACGTCTTATCATAGGACGACTGAATGGCAGGACGACAATGACTCTCTTGTGATGAATTGTTGAGCTTACGAGAACAATATTGAAGTCCTCTTCTTCCAAATTATCTACTTCGTGGGTTGGAAAAAGTTGTCAGAAAGGCTGGTCCGGCTTATAACATTGCACTCAGAAACGAATTGATGTCACGTGTAGCAAATACGGAATGATTAATGAGTAGCACTGCAGAGGGTTGACAAATGCATCCGGATCGGGAATACATTGATTTGTCGAACGCATCTAGACCAGAACTACAGTTCGCTGGAAATCTGAGAATCGCAAGATATGATTTGGTTCCCGTGATGCTCTTGGATGGCAGGAAACCAAACCTCGCATTCAAAATTCAAATCACACGAAACTCGTGAATTTCGACACATGCCGTCCTGCGATTTAAGCGCATATGCGATCCAATGGGGTGCGGAATCGCCGGAAGTGCGTCTGTCGGAAAAGTACTTTGAGGCAGCCAGAAGACTGAGTTGGGGTAGAGAGGGTTATGGTTGTAAGGGCTAAGGGCTGGCCAGTACCACTGGAAAGTGATATATGCTTGGTTTTCTCCTCGATGTCTGTGAGATATAATGACAGTGA
>JAUKWC010114930.1:0-23552 GCA_032356245.1 Endocladia muricata
GTGGGGTGTCGTGTACAAATTGGAAGGGATGGTGGGTGGGAGGGGTGGCGTCGGTGAAGAGTGGCAAGATACGTGGTATGCGATGCGATGCAGGGAGTGCGGGGTGTTGGAGGCGGGGAGGGTAAGGCACTGCGGTGGATGGTGTGGTGTGGTGTGCAAACCGAAAGCGCTGGTGGGCGGGAGAGATGGTGTCGTTGGGGAGTAGCAAGACGTATGGCGGGCGACACGACGCGAGAAGTGCGGGTTGGCGGATGTGGAGGGCGATGCCTCGCGTGGAGACGGCCTGTTCGGTGTGGAGAGGTCGAGTCAATACTGGTGGTGGTTGAGTATGGTGTACGAACTGGAAGGGAGGGCGGGCGGGATGGGTGGTGTCCTTCAAGAGAGACGGGGCCTGTTGTATTCCATGAAGTGCTGGGAAGACAGGCTTTTGAAGGTAAAGAAGGTGACGGCGTGCAGTTGATGATGGGGTGTGGCATACAAACTGGAAGGGGTAGACGGTGAGATGGAATGCGTCGTTCAAGAGTCGCGACGGGCTTGGTGGTCAATGCCGGGTGGGGGGGGGGGGGTGCGGCCGGTCGGAGTTGGAGAGGGTAAGGAAGTGCGGGTGATGGTGGGGCATGATGGTCAAAACGTAGATCCGTCCAAGTACTGTAAAAGTACTATTCATGTTGCAATCCGGAAATGCAGTAGAACGTGACCGGACGTTCGCCGCGCCTAGTGAGCGTTTGGTTTAGGTTCACAATTTGCGCCGAGCGGCTGCACTTTACGCGCTGTGAAATGCCGCAAAACTACATTCAGAACAGAGAATTGTCACGTTGTTGAGAACTGAAAGCAGGAATGGGCTTCGAAACGCCGCAGTTCGCTACGTAGTATAACTGCACCCTCGAAGCCGCAACCTATGTAGCAAACCACCGGTATTACTAGAACTCACACTGCACTCAGTGGACTTCCACATCCAATTCCGGAAACAGACACGATACCGCAGTTCCGCACCACAGGATACGTACGTCAGTTGCACAAGAGGAGGTATAGCCTGCTTCACGCGGGCATTCTTACGTTGCATCCTTCATACCGTCGAAGAACTTCGAGTAGATTGCCCGCAACTGCAATAAGCATCGCTACGCTCTGTATGCGCCATCTGCAGTTCTAAAAAACTGAGAACTGTGCTCGGGGAGGTTGAGCCACGCTAGCTCATCCAGAATCATGCCGACGTCATACTACACGAGACGGTGGGTAATACTATGCGCTCACTTCCTGGACACTACTGGCACCAAGGAGGGCCATGAAAAAGCATCATCATTAAACAAATGCATGAAATAGCAGACTACACAAGAGTCGGTAGACGGCGTTGGTTTTGTTCTTGCTGAAATAAGACGTTCAACAGTTTCGCGAAGCTCAAGCATAATGCGTCTGTTCATTGCATTCCGGTTGCGATAGAGAGACTGCTTTCTGCATCGTCTCGTTACTGATCAACGATGCGCGCCAGAACTCATGCAGATGCCAAGTCCTGGTCTGTAAGGAAGGGGTCCCAATTGCAGCAATGGCTCAGACCTATAGTCAAACTCATATCGTTAAATGGGAAGGTACTCTATTCAAACGCTGCAAAGCGTACTATTCTGACAACGAGGAAGCAAGAACAAACGTGAACACTGCGATCCACCTTTACTATTGCCGTGATATGAATCACCCTGGCAGGACGGCAGGTGCATACTTTTTCTGGTAGACAGCCCTCACACGTATCAGAAGGAGCGTAGAAACGAGAGGAAGCCCTATTTCACATCGAACAGAGGTTGTTTGTGTAAATGTTGTAGGGTTAAAAAGCAATTAGTCCTGAGGGTCGATGGCGTGTCACTGACGACTGATGCTGGGATCTGCTGTATTAAAAAATACATGGGCAGATAGATGTTGTCTTTCCGGTTCAGTTTTGCACGTCCATCTAGTCATATGTTTTCAGATGAGCATAACTCAGCCCCAATCAGTAGCGATGCCGAATAGTCTATATTTTCATTGATTCCAAATTTTCTTGCTTCTGCTACAGCGGCCGCAGAAGCGCCAAAAGCTAAGCTCGACCGTTCTCGCGTCTGAGTCCAACTCTGTCTCGGCCACTTTAGTGTTCTCTGCTCGTTCCGACGGGCTCTGTCACACGCACATAGTTTGTAGGGTTGTTGTACTGCAGGCTACTCACTGGCTTCCCCGCGTACCTACCCAAGGTTCTTCAGTACTCGTGGGAACGGCAATCCACTTATTTGGGTAGTTGAGGCCTATTCGAGTATCTCTACAAATGATCTCATCCTCCCAGATACATTTTAACTCGTCTGAGTCTACAAATCTAACCATGTCCACATCGTCCAGATTGTGCAACTCTTCCGCTCAGCTCCTACTACTGTCATTGGTAGATGACACGTCACAGCTCGGGAACTGCAGTCCTGCTCTTGGTGCATACCAAACCTGACTTGGCACGCCTCTTTCTTCCTACATGAGGTACACCTGGTACCACGGCCTCACCACAACCCCGAGGCGGTCTCAGTATCCAATCCCAGTGTGTGCGAGATGCCCATGTCCAGACCGAAGAAAGTTGGCCGGCGTAATGATACTCTTCTCCTCGAGGGACACCGTTGCTGCCCTTTGCTCGCTCTCCTCCACTTACATAGTCACCTTCGTATAGTCACCCAGTCGTGAAGGCCGCCATGGCCACTCTCACGATTGCAGAGAATCCCGCCGTCCTCTCTTTCTATATCTCGTCAAATTCACTTTGCGGCGCTTTCCGCCGATAGTGTTTCCCAGTCAGCAAGACCCGACCCGCAGTTTCGACCATGAACGGCTTCTGGCCAGGTATCTTCCCTACACCGATATAGACCAGACTCTGACAGACCCATGCGTCCAGCCGCGCAAGCCTTCGCGAAGCCCACATGTATTTCCCTTTTGCTTCGAATTTTCTGATGACTGGGCCCCGTCCACCGGTGTTTCGGGCCATTCTGAACTACTGATTTACTACCGCACCGTCGTCTCTACCCTTCTCCATATTTTGATCACACCCAGCTCCTTCCACACCTACCACAAGGGATTCTATTCTCCGAACGTGCTCGCCGTGACCGACAATATATTTTTACCAGGGGAGTGGCTCCAACTCGGTGTCAACGGCAGAGGTTTGGCACTTTGGAGCGGAACGTTGCTGTAGTCCGCGAAATTGGGAATGTGAGTCATGCCGAGTTGCGGAAGCTCACCTAGCAGCTTTTCAAGGTAGGCACATACATTGCTATGGTCCCCATTCTGCGCTTCTCAAGTCCTTTACACTTAAGGCTGAGGCCGTTCGGGCTTCTGGGTGTCGGGACCCAGATCTCTACCGTCGAGCTCGCTAACGCGCATTTCACTAACCATCAAGAAATGAGGTTCGCATACTGATAGGATATACTTGCTGGTGGGGTTTACGTGCGCTCAATATTCATTGGGTATTTGGACTGGAAGCAGCCCAAGTATCGGGTATGGATTGTCCGCCATCACTATACACAGGCCCCTTTTGACGTGATCTGTCGGTACCATATCAGCGAGTAGATCCCAACTTTTGTGGCTAAGATGAAACACCACATCGTTGTCGATAGTATTGAACCCCACCCTGTCTGGAACTTTGCGTGGAACATTTATGGGGCACCTTGAGATTAGAACTTGTTGTTCTTCGACAGCTCCGTCTTCTGAACTTTCCACCTCTTCTCCTTCTACACACTCACCACCCTCGCGATCTCTTATGATCACTACCCTGTCGTCTTTCCCACTCCCCAGCAATTCCCCGAATGCAAGAGTTCCGCAGGTCGAAACTTTAATCGCGGTAGCGGTGCAGCCGTTCCCGTCCTGGAAAGGGGTTTCGGGGGAGGCAGACCTGTCAGCACGTTCTTCGGAGGGGCCGTAGGATGAGATGCAGTCGTGAGAAAAGAAAATGCTGCCTGGGTAGAGCTGCGCTGAGAAGGTCCAGCAGCTGGGTTTCCTACGCATGCCGGAGCAATATTCTTCCCTCGCCCGGTGCAAAGCACTCAGTTCCATTCTTCGCGAAGTAAACATCGCAAGCCCGATTGTTCTCGTCTGAATGGTCTCGGAAATTCTAGTATCACTTGGCAAAGACGGGTATCTGGTTGACAAAGAACCTTTCGATGGATACTTTGAGGAGCCTCGATTTCGCAAGTTTTTGTCGACAGAGACTCGTAGGAGTCGAGGCCCTTCAGCTTATCTTACTACTCGAACAACTACAGCCAGACTTTGGAAATCATGTTCGCGCACTCGTAGAAAGCATCTGATTGACGGCCCTTGTCGCTTTCCCAACTGCTGACTAATCGCGATGCAGAAGTTTTGAACAGAGCAGCAACTATAAAGCTCTCGGACCGAGGACACTTGAGAGCAAGGCGCGTGATGGCGGGGTATGTACAGGTCAAGGTTTGAGAGTTCAGATCGCTCAGCACTTTGACATTCCATGGACGTTGAAACAGAGTGCTGCCTACCCGCACGGAGCGTCAGTCGGTAGACATGCAGGTGGCTGGCAGCAGAATGACAGTTGTGATTACCTCCCCGGTTCCACTTCAATTCCGCGCCCACGGGTATGTGTCGTTCTGGACGGTGAGGACCTGCATGATGTGCACGCCACTTATGAGATAGTCAAAACATGATTCTTCGAGGCAGACCAGGTCCATGCACGTGCTCCACTACAATGCATTGAGTATGATTTCCGTACTTTTCATGTTATCCCCATCCGTACGGCGTCCAATGCGCACACGGAGGCGCTCGCGAGCCCACGCCGTGCTGCTGTTTCCCTCCGTCGGTATAAGTACGGGTGCTCGACGATGGCGACCGTCGGCCATAGTATGCTTGACACGTTCTTGCAGCACCGTTCCATCCTTGATGGTCCTGTCAGCGATATCCGGTATGGGGTCTTCGTTGCAGCGTCGGGAGATGAACGTCATGACGCCATGGTCGTACGTGCAGCTGAGGTTAGCCATTTTGGCGTACAGTCTGTTGGCTCTGGCATTCTGACTTTCATGAAGAACACGCTGCGTCTGTGTAGTCTCCGTCGTATACGCGTAAACTTCGGTGGACTTGCTCCCCGCCTTCGAGAAAGGCCGGGAGGACACCGAGTGCAGCCCAACATTCGCGATCAACACGTCGCAATCGTCATCATGCGAGGTCTCAGCCTGCCTACAGTGAAGTGGGAGTCGGCGCACCTGGTTAGAGTCGTCCTGACGTAGGCTTTTATCGGGCGGCGACTCCGATTTAGAGGGTCCTTCGCCCACTCAGGTCGGAAACTCCCGTAGTGCCGACGCCAGCTGCGGTTTCAACTCCATTTGTACCCCCGTGTGCGGCTCCGTGCCGGACGTGGCCGAATTGCGGGTGGAGGTAGTAATGGAAAGCTTGTCTCTCGAGTCACCAGAATGCAAATGGTGAGAAACCGCAAACGGTAGGGGTCAGCGGAGACGGATTTCAGTTTGGGAAGAGGGAGAAGATCAGACAGAGTATCTACGCGGTGCAAGGTCCACAGATGACCGAGGCGAAAGGAAAGACAAAGATATCATAGTCATAGCACATGATGGGCGTGGCCACAAAGTACATAGGGTGTTCAACTTGCACGGTTGGCGGGAGAAAGCGGGGCGCCCAGAATGACACTACTCTGAGCGGGCTGCAATAGTAAAATTTACTGTTTGATAAACAATGGAGTTTTAGCGCCAGGGAGGAAGCCACTGATGACAGAAGTACCGGGCTGGTAAAGTGATAATCCATGAGCCTAAGAATGTACGAATCTGAACCAAAAACGAACAAGCTGTCCATGTATATTTACACGACGATATCGCCGCTTGCGCCAATAGAGAAACCCAGCGTGTCTCAAATGGCGATATTCTTGAAATATCTCTTTTCTGGTGCAGCGGGTGATAGATGGCCTGATTCCATGAACCACCATTCCTGCGGCGTAGTGCAGGTCCTCTACTCTAGCTCCCATCACGTGGATTTACCGCTGTAAGTGGTTCCCGTGGTGGCATGTTGGGCTCCACATTGTTTTCCTTACGTCCCATATCAAATCTTACCATCATATGCTTAAAAGCTGAGCTTATTGCTGGGGTTTGTACTCTGCTTCTCGCCCTCCAGAACCTCAAGTCTGGCATGGGTTGTGGCGAGGTGCACGAAGTGTAGAGATCTCTGGGACAATTGCTCGCCTTTCTCGTAGAACTGGAAATCTGCCTGTCGCGCCCAGGGAGTATCGCCATTTCGTCCCTTATCATCATAAGGGGAGTATCGAGTGTCATTCACGACATCCAGCGTATGACGTGGCTCTAGTACGATGTGGACATTATGCTTCGGTCCGCAACCGACTCCATTGCCCTTTGAATGAGAAGAACTACCTGGTTGAACCGTTATATCTACCTCCACGGTTCCACATACAAAAATCTTCTTCTTTTATCTCGTGCGATGACGCAAGTCGACGTACAGCCACGTCTTATTGAAGGGCAGAATCATCCGCCATTTGGCAAGAGCCCACTTCTCCATCACCCAGAAACGCAGACCCTTGTACATCACGGCCGACAGATGCAGGGTCACCCCACCCGCCGTTTCTTCAATGGCTCTCCACATCAAAGGATGTCGCGTGTCCGGGAAGGCCTGGCACTCCCCCGTGTAGTGTGCTGCTGAAGTTGGTGAATAGTACACGGAAAGCCGGGGATCCTCGGTGCAGATCCCAATGGACTGGATTCTATACTTTGGTTGAAAGTAACCCTTAGGAGACCCAGCAGCAAACTCGTACGGTTCATTTCTTCTATTTGGACACGTGTTCAATTTCACGGCGCCCCTATAGCATGGGACAAGGCGAAAAACCTGTGGAGAGCCACCGATCTCCTACGCGGCGCTCAGAACGGTCGCCGAACGCGTTAACCCATCTCGGTAGAGCTTGACTGACGCGCTCAAAAAGTTCCTTGCCCTCGACGAAGCGGCGATTTGTCCAAAGCACTCCCCGTGTTTTTGCAGTGGCGTTAGTACCACTCAATAGGTCTTCCAAAATTTCGGTTGGCGTCGAGTGCTGCGATACGAGATCGTTGCAGTGCACAATGTAATTATACTCAGGTCTAAGCATTTTCTGGCGCGTCTCTCCGTCATTTTTCCCCAGATCCTCCCCGGGTACCCCCCGCTCGATTTTACCCGTACAGCTCATCCATGCTACAAGCAAAGGCTGCACATATCCTTTGATCTATGAGCATACTTTGGTCAACCTGCACCTCGGACGGTAAATTCCTCCACCAGAAGTGAATAGCGTATTGCATGGGCCAGGCTTGACGACATCCTTTTATGCCCCGGTTTTGCGTGCAGCGTCTTCCAGCTCGGACAGGTGACACCGACCAGTCCGCCGCGATAAATTGAGGTCCTTCCACCGTCCCCTCTTTCACGCACTAGCCCTGTCAACTCCGCCGTGGTACATTTCTTCGCGCTAGTACGTGAGGCGTGGAGGTCTCACACTGAACTAGAGATAACTGTGAACAAGGAACCTGTGGCCGATTCTACCACGCAAGGCACCGAAAATAGGGATGGAAGTGTCCGTATCTCTGTGAGTGAAAACACCGTCGACAGAGTTGTGCACATCCCACTCGCGTTCTGTTTCGATTAGGTGGATCCATCAAAAGCTGATGAACCCTACGATCCTCCCATTCATTCGAGTTCTCGTTGTCGCGATTGAGCAGCTCGCGCTGCACGCTGAAATACCAAGTCCTCCCACGTCTCCCCGCTCAAGTCGACATAAACCCTTGGGAGATGACCACGGCGCGACTCGATGCGGTCTAGATACCGGCAGTTACTGCGGTGATTTACGCCGTAAAATGTCCTGTTTCCAACGGTTGCTTGTATGATCTGGCGGAACAAACTGATAGCGTTCTGGATTGGCACGTTATTCTCCACACCTCTGCCTCATGCTACTGTACTGTTCATACTCTCCGCTGTAATTCCCAACCGGTCCGTCTACAGCGAGCTGCAATGCACAATGGATCGAAAGCCGGCAGCGTGTAACCTCAAATCGATAAAGTTCTGAAGCCACGAACGAAGCAGGAGGTAAATGAGGACTTTCCCCTCGATATTCGCAGCACGCACTCCTTCCATCAGGTCCACCAAGGCCGAACTCGGCAAGTATGCAGCAAACGCATGACTGTTTTCGCCTTAAAATATTTTAACTAAAACAGAGACACATTTGGTGCCGCGCCTCGAGTGGTATCCGTCGGTCCTGTTGAAGAACATGAGGACTTCGACGGTTCTGGGTTGGCTGAAAAAGAGAAGTTCCCAACAGAATCACCTTCGAAACCTTGCTGAACCTAGGCAGGGTGCACTCAGTCTCAGCAATGAGGCACAGTCTATTGCTCTACTCCCTTTACGCCACATCTACGATCTCCCAAGTACTCTGGTCTTTTCGCGGCAGCGAGACGATTATCAGAGCTGAGCTCTTCGTATTCTTCATCTGCGCTGTGCTCGCATCCCAAGAAATTGGGTCGTTGCTCTCAGTTAAGTCGCGGAACTCGCATCCAGGCTCGCGCTGTTTGCTGATCACTGCGACAATTCCAGTGAGTGTCCCTGAGGCCTCTTCACCTGTTCTGATGACGAAGTGCAGGACAGCCTCTGGGTAGTCCTCCCTGAGGTCAGACTCTAGATTCATCTTCGATGAGTAAAGCGGAGTGATGAAAACAGATAAGCAGACCCCGGCTGTGTCAGTCAGGCCAGTTTAGTTAGCAGCATGATTGTAGTGCGGGGGGAAACGAAGGAGGGAAAGAGGACCAGGAGTGTTGGCTGTGCAGAATGGGAATGGCAGATCGTTGCTACAGATGCACGTAGAACTACCTCAATGGAAGGCCATGGAGGAGAACGGAGAACAGAGCGAGTAAATAAGGGGAGACCATACGGGTGTAGCAGTATCGCGAGGTTTTGAGGTCGTCTGCTTGGGGAGCTGGTGTGTGGTTTCTGTATCGACGACAGCGACGATTGTAGGCGTGATCATGACGCAATCATAACCGGTCATGTTTCTGTTCTGAAAGAGCAGTTACGACCAGTGCTTTCCCTTTCACGAGATGACGAAAGGTACGTCGAGCTCTTAGGGTGCGGAGGGTATTTCACTACTGACAAGGATAAGCGTGTGCTCACATGCAAACGCATGAGGGAATGAATATATGATATTGAGCCCGAAGAATAATATCCACCTACACATTCACTTTCAGCGGGTCCCGACCGTTGCCATTAGTGACATCTTTCGAGTATAAACTTTCCCAACTTTCTAGATTCCCGATTGACGGGCGCCTAACCCGTGTTTCCAGTCCGGCCGTTGAAGCTTGCCGTTCTCGAAGCGCCTACAATCACTATCAGCGTATCTGGGACCTTACAGGGGCCCGTGTACTAGTGTCAGGTAAGACTTCTTCCGCGCTGTTCACAAGAACTGCGCAGTAGTTTTCAAACTTATGATTCTTACCCAGTCTTAGTCCACCCTGTCTTGCACGCGGAGCAGCGCTATAAGGATGGCCCCACCGGCCAGAAGGCATAAAAGGATTATTCCGAGGTGAGGGTCTTGTAGGCGCGCGCACGAGCGGCGGTGGTTAGGAAGGCAATGCTCTAGCTGCGTCTTTCCCTGTTGCTGCACGGAACCGCCATGCTCGCGGAGCGCAGGCGCACGTGTCAGGGAGTTTGACGCAGGTTCTACAGCCTCGAATGGGGTCAGCTTCGTCTTTGTTTTGTTCGAAAGAATAGCGAGCTGACGGTGCCCCCGTTCTGGCGACCGACGGCTCTGCTGGAATATCGTCAGTGTAACCAGGGCGCGCTCCCCACCATGTGGCTTCCAGCCATTCCTCTGTTAATTGTGATCACAGCTCGAGCACAGCCAGATTCACCACTCTGGCTGGAGCTGTATCCTCACTACGTGTCTTCATGCCTAGGATTGCCGCTGTAGTGCGGTCGTACATCCCCCGGAAGGCAACGGGTGTTCCTCGTGCGGCTCTTCCAGCTCGGAGTGCATGGGGGTCGGGACCCTCCTGCTCTCTGCCTCCGCCCATGCTGTCCCAGACAAGGGTTGCTACACCCCGTTTAGTTCGCCCACAATCTATCTCGTGTGAGCGTATCGATGAATTGTGGGGGATGCCTGCGGGGCAGACAAGCAACGTCAAGGCGTAGGCCCAAAAGAATTGATAGGCTCAATGGCACGGTCAACGGCAACAACGAGAAGTTTTGGCAAGCCGACCACGAGCATCTCAATTTGCATGTAAGGACGAAGGCACCACTCCCGGAGTCCATGCGAGTAAGAACCTGATTCAAAAACTTCAAGCAAGTGAACGAGAGTCTACACGACGCTGACCGCGATTTCGGAGGCTTCCGGTACGTCCAATCGGATGTCACAGCCGGGCGTGGGCAGAGTTGCAAGCGAATGACACAAGTGGGGCCAGAGAATATCGAAGTCACCAAAACCACCGAGACGCAGTTTGGATGGTGCCACCGCAAGACCGCTGAGCTCGACCCATCCACTTTTCTTTCAGTCTGAAAGTGAGCGCGTTCCTGTGAGCCGTGCTATCCGGGTACATTGTCGGAGGAATTCCCGGAAGGCGTCGCGTCGATCCCATCGATGGTTCTCGCGAGTCGTTAATAGTACCACACCGCTTTGAAGGACGCTGACGCGAAGGCCCCGGTTGGAATGGTTTGTGCGTTGCTTGGTGCTGGAAACTGTTCGTCCTCGTTTCTAGAGGCCGATTCCGGCCGAGATTACGACGAGGCTGTTTCAAAAGAGTATGCGTGCTCTCGGTTGAGGGGTGAGGCAGTTATTCCGGAAGTGGGGACCGCACTGAGGAGAAACTATAAGGACGAGCCGTTCCGATTTCTTGGGTGTCTCTTCATCATACCGCGGATGATAGAGTTTGTAATGGACGGCGAGAGAACCAAGCTATCTTCGCAGGCACCTCAAGTGCGGACAAGACTGATGAGTCCAAAGGGGGAGAGCGGGGCTCCGGAACTTTTTACGGTGGCCACTCGGGAAGGTCTCGGGCCTGACACACGGCGATATCTCCGTGCAGAGTGAGGGGTATGCATGTCAGGAGGGTGATGTTCTGTTCGCAAACTCTTGTGGCAGACACATATTTCACTGGTACCGAGAGTATCAGGCTGAACTAGACGGGATGTACTCGTACAGGTCTAACATGTACCTCGCAAGCGAGGACGCCTGGATCGCGCCAGTGGTATACTAGTTTTAGGACGCTGAAGGCCATGGTGGTCAGCACAATCGGAGTTCGAGCCTTTTATTTTTCAAATACCTACCCTTGGCAGTCGCATAGGTCCTCGCAACCGTTGGCGTTGTCTTTCGCCACATTGTTCCGCGCGAGATGTTTTTATCTATTTCTAGAGTTCGGAGAGTGTTGTGTCAGGTCGGGAATGTGGAGAAGGAACAGTCTGGTGCCGAACATAACGAGGGTGTCATATTAATTCACAGTCAAGTCACCACAAACTCGGTGAAGAAGGTGGTTTATGTGGCGGCATGGAAGGTGTGCGTTTTCGACAACATCTCGGGTCTGCCTATTGTTTTTGTCGATTGTTACATTGCCCCGGGAGTCTCAAATCCTGGGCCGTATGAGCTTTGCTAGCCTCGTTTAGCTCGTCATAGATTCCCGTTATAAATCTGGATCACTCCTCGCGCGCTTTTTCCTGGAGTCGAGGACGAGTAACCGTTTGCGCAGAGAACAGAAGAATGGTAATATATCGTATTCATAGGATGGTACCTCCCTGAACAAATTGCGTCCCTCTTGTTTTTGCTTCCATCCAGGATCACATAACGTCTCGCGTGGAGGGAAGGGTTCAGATAGGATTAGCCGTGCATTCGCGTATCTGTAGACCTTACATATTGAGAAGCGATGGTAAAGCCAGTGAGGCTGAAGGTAACAAGGAGGATGTGACAGTATGACCACACCATACGATGAGTCTCGATGATAGCGAAAGCCTCATATAGGTCAAACCAGGTCGAGTCAGGAGTTTGCCGCGCACTTGATTGCATTTCCCCGAGCGGGCCGAGATTTTTTATTCGATTTACATCCTAATCTATCGACAAGAGCTGGCAGGAGAATTTGAACCTGTGATCAACAGCTTTGATTGCTGCATGAAATTCCATGTACTAGAAGAAGGCATCGTCGCAGGATTGTAGTTAATGGCGTTGATGCATACGAAATAAAGAGAGAACCACGGCGATTGATAGAGGTACTATACATGCTTCATCGTCGATGGTCGTGAGCACCGAGGTAACTCGCTGCCGTTTTGTCGTGCCAAAGGTGCTATTTGCTTAAGCGCGCTGAGTTGCATATTCGCGCATTGGGCCGAGTGGAATGATACGAGGACGTCAGCAGCTCTAACAATAGAAGTTCGGAGAGTATTAAGTGTGTGGACGAGATGATACCGCATAACCTCAGCGCAGACAAGATCTTGCAGCATGGTAGTGCCGTGGTCACAAAGCTGGCCAAGAAGGTCGATGCAGGTGGTGGAATTATCGCCTCGTCACCATTGGAGCATCTTCACTGTGACACAGCCATCTAACTTTCCGAGAAGCGGCATTGAGGAGGCTGTCAAGTGGGGGAGCTCGCAGAGAAACAGTTCGAAGCCTTTCCTGACAAATCACGCCCCCTTCCCGTCGTTTAGATTCCAGTATGGGGTTGTGACGCGACGTGAATACGACACAGGGACACCTTAAGACCGAAGGGTAGTAATACTTACATAGTACTGGACTTGGCGAATGGTTTCGATACTGGCTGGTGCCGCCTGCTTGCAGATGCAGTTCCAGCCTCGGATATATGCGGTGTGCGCGGGTGCATATATAACAGCATCTAGATTTCGAAGGCCCCCGAGAATGGGAATGCCGTCTGCGAGGTATCAACGAGATGAAACTATAGGGCTTTGAACCTTACTGGGTTGCGATTCCCGGAGATGTGGTCTATGGCGCCTTTACACATGTTGACCCGATCTCTAGGTTGTAAACCGCCGAGACACTCAAAAGCCCCTCCATTCCCTGCCTCAACCTAAGTACTGGAAGGTCGGAGTACTGAACTCAAGTCGATGCGATAGGCGCGAAATTTGCTTGTCAACGGCAAAGGCCGACCAAGTCTGTGACAATTACAAATGTCATGCTGGCGGCATTTTAGTCTTTCGCCTCCAGGGTGTTGCGGACGACAACATCCATGTAGAATCCGTTCAGGTTGCTGCCTTCTTTGGACGCGGAGAAGCTGACATGTCGGCCGCAAACGTCGGAGTCTCAGCGGCTGGTAGGCAGTATCGTGCTACTTCCCCGATGTAGCGCAGTGCGGATAGTTTTGAGCCTCTTGTCTGTAGTGAAGATGTAATGATTTTCTGTCAGTAAAACGGCGGAGTCGAGATGTAAAAATGTGGAGGTTTTGGTGAGCTCGAATATGCGAAAGGGGAAGTTGCGTAGCGGTTTAAAACCGAAAATAGAGTCCATACCCAGACAAGTACTGGACGAAGGGAGAGCGAATGTTTCTACGAAGGGTGGTAACCGCTATAGGGACGAAGGGGGGACAGTTCTTTACACATGTGCAACGGCGGCTTGTGCCAGAGCCAGCCTGCCCACCGGTGCGTCAACAGCGGCATCGCCCACGGCGTGGGCCACTTTTCTGCGGAGATGGGCTGTAAAATTGCCATTGTGCGGCAGGACTAAGGCGGAAAGAGTGATGACATCTAACAAGACTCTGTGAGGGCGAGATAAATGGTTTTTTGTTGCCTCGGTGAGTGCCGATGATTCGTCTTGCCTCTGGATCGTCGTGACAGTAGCTGAGGCCTAATCGATGACACTCGCGTCGAAAATTGGAGCTTTCTGATCATGTGAAGCCTGCGATGGCGTTGTCATGCATAGATGAAAGCAGAAAGTGAAAGGCGAAGTGTAGTTCGGAGATTCTAGGCTATAGCCTGCTAGTAGCTAAGGCAGCGTGCGTGACATCAGGGTCTCTGTTGGTTACAGCAGCTACCAGCTGGACAGTAAAGAGGCGCACAGCGACGTGGCGCAAAATCATGCATCGTCGGTGGAAAGTGGGAGTGAATCTGAAAAGGGTATAATGCACGAAGTAGGTAACGAGGACGCGGTTTCAAAGTGTAGTGGTAGAATCGCACATGCTGATCTGTATGCAATCTACAAAGAAGTCCAAACCCAACTCTTTGCCATCCTGGATGGCACTTTCGAGCTTGTTACCCTTGGCGTCAGTGTTGAATGCTCGACAATATTTTTTGTGGGCGTACATTACCCTGCAAACTATGCATGAAATGATGCGGTTCTATTTGAGGCAAATCACTTCAAGAGTCGCAGAACCGACACTCTGCGGCACGGTGCAAAATTGAGTTGCGCAGCATCTAGCCTGATTTCCAAAAGTATGCAGTTCCGCAGGGCGTACCACTGTACTTTAACACATGAACCGGAAATAAGACATGACTGTGATCCTCGGCTTCGACGATAGCGCAGTGATGAACCAACACGATTCCCGAAAACCGAGTTCTTTGTCAGAAGCGCACGAGATATAAACCAGGTTCTTTGGGGATAGAGAAGATTGTATATTCCGTGCATACCGCAGTTATTCTCTCCACTACGGCGAGGGAAACTTTCATAACTAGGTACAGACGGAAAGTCCCACTCTTCATCTGCTCCGTCTGCGTTACAGAAAATGGATGCTGACGTCCACGGGGTGCAATAGCCGCGTAACCCTTTGACCCGTACTGAGTATTGCGGAATTGCATGAAACGCCAAATTTCGTGGCATTCGAAAACGTGGAGTTCGTGTTATAGGGCGGTTGTTCGCATGGACGTCGACTTCCAGAACGAGAAATGTTTTGAACTGCCTCGTCCAGTGAACGCCCGCATCCACTAATCGCGGTTCATTTCCTAGTAAAACATCCAGCTGGTACTGCAAATCGCGCAGTTCACTGCAGTCTCGCGTCTCACCTTACGTACCTCAATGTCACACAATGACCTATAGCCTGCCTCACCCTGATAAACTTACCTTGCAATCTTTGTACTCTTGACTGCCCTCCGATGGATTATGCGCCACTGCACTGACGACTGTAACGCGCAATATGAGTCATCTCTGGCTCTAGGGAGCTTAGCATCGTGCTCAGTGACGTTCGGCTGCACTGGCTCATCTTGAATCTTGTCGACATTATATAGCAAGAGGCGATGTGTAAAACTCTACGCTGATGTCTGGGAAAGTATTATAAACATTTTGGAACGCAAACAAGGGCTAAAACGTAATCCAGTTAAGACGAGCATATTGTACGAGTGCTACTCGACTGCGTCAGTTTATTTAGTGCCGAACGTAGGAAGTTTAATTGTTCCGGGGGGCGCAAACGTAGTGGTTCTATCCTTCGCATTGCGTTCGTGTCGTACAGCCTGGTTTGTGCATCAAATCGTCACTCGCCAACAATTTGCGCACGAATTCATACATTTGACACCGCGCGGTTGGTGCTGAAGTCTTGCCAGTTCCACTGCAATGCTGAGGCCTACAGTTGAGTCGGCATACTTTCATAAGATCCTACTTTCTAGCTACACTGTACGGCCATCTATCCTTAGATCCACGAAGCGAGTACAGACGCGAACACTTCACTCCACCCCAGCAAGAGCCGTGCTACAGCATACCCTGGCAGAACGGGAGGCACACACTTCTTGTGCTCAAAAGATCTTATATCTGTCCAACGATGCGTAGAAAGAAACCCGACCTGGAGTCGACGTCAGAGAGAGGTTCTGCACGTATATTTCGTGGCGCTTAAAAATGAGTAATTTTAAAGATCGGCAGTGTGTCACTATTGACACGAGTGCTGCCCTGCACATGTGGAAATACATCGGCAGATGAATGTTGTTTTTCAGATTAAGTTTCGCACATCCATCTGCTCATGTGTTTTCGCATTTGTGGATCTCAGCCGCTGTCACTAGTCACAGCCACCTTGTCTGAATTTTCATTACTTCTAAACTCTCTTTGTCCTGCTATAGCGGCCCCAAAACCGCTCACTTTTCTGGGCGACCTTTCTTGCCGCTGAGCTCAAGTCTTTCTCAGCCCCAATGGCGTGGCCTGTTCGCCGGATCCGGTTCTGAAACTGGCATGTAGTGTTTATGTTCGTTTTACTTCACATTATTCAGCGACTTCTTTGTGCAACTACCTAGTCTTTCTCACTACTTGACGGAACCGCAACCAAATCCTCGGGGTCATCTGAGTTGAAACCATGATCTCCAAGACTGATTTACCCTGCAAGGCCACCCCTGTCCGCATCCGAGCGTGCAAACCGGACCACGTCCGCGTCGTCCCCACTGTCCGCCTATTCACCCCGTTCATTATTACTTCGGATAGCGTGGGCAATCTCACTGGCCGGGAAATGTGGGAGCCCTTTCGGTGCGCACAACAACTGGTTCAGAACACGGTTCCCTTCCGGCATAAAGTACAAATGGAATCTTACGTTCAAGTCTTCCCCAATGCGGTTTTAAATCCAGCCGTGACGGGCATCAGAACCGCATCATCGAGAGACAAAGAGTTGAGCGAGACAATGGTCTCTTCTATGTTGAGAAACGCCGCCGCTGCCTTCTCCTCGCTCTCCTCCCCATAGGCAAACATGAGTGCATAGTCAGACACCTACAACGGGAAGCACGCTGTCCCACTCACGATTGGAAAAAAATTCGGTGTCTCCGCCGTTAATGTCTCGTCAAAGTCATTGTACGGCACTTGCCGAGGGCAGTCCTTTCCAGTAGCCAAAACTCGAGCCCCTGCCGTGGGTGTGAGCAGCTTCCTTCCAGACCTCTTCCTCAGACCGACGTTAGCAGCAAGCTGACCCGCCCCCGCGTTGGATCGCGCACGCCTCCGCGATGCGCACATCCAATCCCCCTTCGATTCGCAAGCTTCCATCACCAGACTCCGTGTACAGGAGAAGCGGGCGAATCCAGGCTCCCGGCTTACTGCGTCCTCGTCGTCTTCTCCTTCGTTCACGATCAGTTTCCACCATGCCTCATTCGGCCCCTGTTCCAGTGCATTCTCCCCGTTGAATGTGCTTGCGATGAACGAAAACAACTTTTCAACGGGGGAAAGCTTCCACATGGGCTACAACATCGGCGGTGGGAGGCTTCCGCGCGGAAATCCGCTGTAGACAGTGAAAGTCTCATGGCACGTGGAGCCAAGGTACTGAAGCTCACCTTGTCGCTTTCGAAAGTAGGGATATCATGTGCTATAATCCTCTCCTCCTTCTCGTACGCTCCATCATATATGCATCTGACACCGGTTGGACTTCCAGACGTCGGGACCCGCATCGATACACTCAAGCTCTCTCAAATACACGTAGCCCCCCGTAAAAATCTGAAGCCAATGCACGGCTACGACGTCCTTGATGGAGAGAAACAAGTGCCCCCGGTGCTGATTGGTTATGTAGATGGGAACCAGCCAGAGCAGAGGCTGCCAGTCTCTCGCCATCCACACCTGCAACTTCTCTTCGTCGTCATGTAGCAGTCCGATGTATGCCGCACTTTCCCAAGTGTCGGGTGTTTTATCAAATAACAGGATGTCGTCGATAGTGCCGACCGGCACCTGGTCCGAAACCTTGTCGTCAAACATCTGCTGGAATCTTCACATTGGGCCGAGTTCTTCTTGGCCGCCTCGGTCTTCTCAGCGGCTTCTGTGACATCTCGTCTCGATCGCCTCCCTGCCCTTTTGAATCCAGCAGACTTCCCCGACTGCGCAACCTTCACAAATAGAGGCGTTGATTGTGAGGACGGTGCAACCATTCTCTTCCCCGCAAGCCATTTTGTGGCGGTCAGCACTGCTGAGGCCGTCCGCATAAGAAGTGCAAGCTCCAGTGCAGTGGCATGGGAATCAACAGCACGCAGAGCAGAGCTGCGTGTACAGGGCATAGCATCTGGGATCGTGACGCTAGCGGAGGCAGTGTGCTTGCTGCGTCCGGGAGCTAACTGCTCAGTTACTTTATTTTCGAAGCGCGCAGCGTGGGCCTTGGTGCCCATGTCCAGATCTTCTCGATAGTCGTGGTCACTGTCGGAGAAAAGCCGCATATGGATCACGTAGAGCTCTTTGACGGAAATTCTGAGGGGTCTCGACGGCGCAGTCTCAGGCCTCAGATAGTAGTCACAACTCAGGCCGTTCGTCTTGCCATAATTCTCGAGCAAATATACGTAGACTTGTGAACGCTGGTGCGCGTACACACAGAAATGCAGATTCAAAACTTTCCGTCGCGGTCCGCGTCGTTGATGAACCTCGACGCGGAAGTTATTAATAGAGCTACGACTCGAGGGCTCACTCACCAGAGATGCGCGTCACCTAGGTGAGTGATACCGAGCTTCGAAGAGTTCGAGGTGTCGAAGATCATGTCTGTCAGCACCTTCTCGGGGCCTGAGTCTCGACGCAAAATCTTCGCTATGCGTACGCAGCGACGGTACGGAGAAAGACCGGTTCCTGGCAGCACAACGGCCTTGCCTGTTGTTTCCTCAGTTCCCTTCTGACTGAACCCGAATGGGTCTATGTCGTTTTCGACGGCGAGGACCTGCATGAAATGGATCACACTCACGCGGTAGTGGAAGAACCATTTCTCGATAGAGACCAGTCCGACGGAGGCGTTCAGCTGGGACGTGCTCGGCATTATATCCGTATATACCATATCCCGTCCATCCTTTCGGCGAATAACACGCACGCGGAAGCGCTGACGAGCCCATGCCATCCCACCCATTTCCTCCTTCACGATAAGAACAACATGGCGGCGATGAAAGCCAGCCACCTTAGCACACTTGACAACTTCGCGTTACGCCATGCCGTCCTTGATGGTCTCAGCAGCGATATCCGGTACCGGGGGATGGTCGCGCCGTGACACCGTGACCTGTATGACGCCAAGGGCGTACCTGTACCCGCGCTTAACCATGCTGGCCTGGAGGCCGCCGATGGTGGCGTGCGTGCTTTCGCGAATAACGTGCTACGGCTTTATGGTCTGCGCAGTATATACGTAGCCCTCGGTGGACTCGTAGTCGGCCTCTGAGAAAGTCCGGCAGGACACCTGCTGCTGCTCGACCTCCATGGAAACCACGTCGCAGTCCCCGTCCTCGAAAGTCTCTTGTGGTGGAGAGCGGTCCGACGACAGGTCCTCCTGGCCTGAGGAGCCCCGGCGCAGACGTTGGCGTGGTCAAGACTCCAATGAAGATGGTTGCACGCTCGCTTCTGCTCGGAATTCCTTCCCCGTCACCATCGGATGCGATTCTGGCTCCGCGCGTACCCCCGGCTGCTGCTCCGTCCCGGACGTGTGGGAGTGGTGGGTGGAGGTTTTGACGGCATGTTTGCCGGTCATTTCGAAAGTATGCCACATGCGAGAAAGGATCAACAGTGCGAAGGAAGGAGGAGAGATTTTATAATAGCGAGGCGGAGAAGACGAGAAAGGATCCATGTGCGGGGAGGGGTCGATGGGTGACGGTAGAGAATGGAACCGCTGCGAGATATGAGTGGTAACAAAGAATGGTTAATGAAACGACGGCCGCGGAAGGCTGAACGGGCACGGTTGGCCGGAAGTTATCGTTGCGCGCGAAAAGAAAACATTCCGAGCAGGCCGCAATACGAAGATTTTAAATTTGAAGAACATACGAGTTTCCGGGACAGAGGGGGTGCTACCGATGACAGGGGCTGGGATCTGCGCATGTGAGAATACATGGGCAGTTGGATGTTGTTTATGATATCAGTTCTTGCACATGCGTTTGCTCATGTATTCTAACATACGGTGATCTCAACCCCTGTCACTAGTGACACCTCCCCGCGCCATAAACAATCTGCTTATTTTTCCAAGTGTCTTGATGGGAGTGCCATTGTTCGTACCTATTATTACGGAGCAGAAACATCAGAGTGTGTGAGAATGTCGTTTTCCAGGCCGCTGTCTTCCCTGTCCGCAATATAAACGGTACCCACCTGCTCCCACAGCACGACACCTCACACCTCTTGATACCGATATATTCACGCGGTCCTCCCCGGTTTCCTTGCCTCGTCAGCGTCCCTCATCCCTGTACTTCAATTCACGTAGTTATCCTTGCTTCGCCTGCGACGCCCTGCTCCTCCCCCTCTGCATCCCCATCTTTCCTGGGCTTCTCTATCTCTTATGTTCTTCATCGCACCGTAACGATGCCGCCGACAGAGCTCAGCCGGCCCGGGACAGCCAGCGTGTGCGTGCCTGCCTTCACTGTCGTTCTCTTCTCACCCAAGGGGGTCGCGAAGTTTGACCTCATGAAGTTAGACATTTCGGCCTTCCTGAACTTTGTCATCGCAGAAGACCACGACGCCTCATTGGCGATCAAGAAAAATGCCGGAGTGAAGAGCAAGCAACGCCAGCATGGCAGCGACTTCCGCCTTTCTATCGAAAGCGACGACCAGGTCTCTCGCGAGCAGGGCAGCGAGCAGATGAAGCAAATAGTGCGCGCAGCGCTGTCAGTCGTGTTGATGACCCGAAAAGGGAAGAGGGCTGGGGAGATTTCCGACGGGACCCCAAGGCAGAAGAACTACGGGGTGTCCCTTATTTTCGGCACCAAGCTGATTCCCTTGATAATCAGCAACGTTCGGGGAGTAGTTCTGCCAGGAACCTTTTCTGTTGGCCGCCCCAGATCCCTCGATGTTCACATCTTTCTCCACGCGATCAACGTATGCCAATTGGCGGACGGCGGGAAACTTTGTTTCGCTTTAAAGAAGATGAATCGAACTGGAAATCGTCTCGCCTCTGCTGTGGAGCTGCTAACTCGGGCGTGGACACAGGTACCGAAGGCAGTTGGAGTATCGGATTTGAAGGCCCTACTCGGATCTTACCTCCTATTTTGTGGGCGCATTCAGCACTTCGTGGCTTCGAAGTCACGCGCTAATAGCTTTGCACCCATCGCGCAGGAGACTAAGCCACGAGGGAATGGGGTAGCATGTGTGGAGGAGAGTACGAGTAGAAAGGCAGCCTGGAGCCGAACCGCAGAAAAGTTGCGGCAATGCGTGCCGTTACCGATCTGTTCCTGTCAATCTCGTAAGCCATCGTTACCAACGAAATTTTGTACGGTGTAAAGCACCGGAGCAACTGGCCGCATCTGGACCGCTTTGAGTCGCACGATGACCACTTGCTAAGAATTTTAGCCGACTTGAGCGGGTATACCGGGAGGCCTTTGGGCTTCACCGGGAAGCGCCCGAAGATGATAGTGCCTGGTCAGAGGATACGGAGAGGGACTCGGTGCTGTCGGATGCCGGTTCGGGAGACACAAGACCGCGTCGTCGTCGACGAGTGATACGTTCAAGCACCACGCCCAGCGGGGGACTATCCGCGCGGAATCCTCGTTCTTTGTCTTCGCGCCTCAAAGACGAGATGGAGCGGGACCTGCAGGGTAGCAACAACGAAGTCGGGGACGATGCGGCACACAGTAGGACGGGGCATGCTAGTGAGGCGATCCGGTCCACTCATAAACCATCGGTGCCGGAGCCGAAAGACCCCCTCTGTGAAGCACCAGAAAGAGCCACCCACGTTAGCTCGTCTCCTCCACCGAAGAAGGAGTCGGAACAGTCGCTCCTCGGGGACAATCGATCGACCAGCCTTCTCCCGAAGTTGCTCGGCGTGCTGAGGTCGGACTGCCGTGTCCACGGCTGCATATTCCACAAACCCCTCAGTTATCACGCTGACGGCACAGGTGAGTGCCTAGAGGATAAGATTCAGCTGTTGTTGACGGAACCCCCGTTCGGCACCAGAACCGAGCGGCGTGCGGACAACGCTGCCAACGATGTCCTCACCAACAAGTACATGGACGCCTCCATCTTAATCTTTGACGCACTGCTTGCTAAAAACGGCCACGCTATTATGTTCTGTAGTGATATCCAATTCAACATGTGGCTTTCGCGCCTCAGGCACTACAGTCGAAAGGTGTACGACGAGGTGAGTGACGGGGCCAGTGCGCCGAGAGGGAGGCAGCAGAGGGACCTCGTCTTCGACAAGCGCCAGCCGATGGTCTATGTCGGAGCTCGAGATCATCACACGCAAATCCGGGTGTGAAAGGATGTAAGCACGCCTCAGTCACGCAATGGGCCGCTCACTTCTGGCAGAGGAATGTGCCGCTGGAAGTGCAGTTCGAGTGGATATGCTACCAAAGCAACGGGTATGTGCAGTCGTCACACGCAGCATGGACGAACAGGAGGGATGCAATCCAGCGGCTGGAGCCCGGAGAAGTGGTGCATAGAGCTGGTGAGGAGGGTTGCATGAAGATCTGACCACCTGATCAGAAGAGAATCAGGCATATGAGCGAGGTGGTGTTGCAGTATTCGACGCCCGGGGACCTTGTGGTGGACCTGTTCAGTGGTACTTGCGCGACTGCAAAAGCACGCCTAGGGCTCCCCAGATATTGTCGTTTTGTGGCTTGTGACAGGCATGACGACTGCGTCAGCTGGACTCTCCCGAGCTTGGTTCAGACATTTTGCGAAATCGTTTGGAGCACCGCCTGCGACATTGGTAACCCTCCGCGGGTTCTGGAGTATGCCACACGGTACTTAACCGGCGTGAAATGGAAGTCGTCCGGTAGGAGGGGGAGCAGCCCTGCTGACTCTCCTGCTGCGTCTCCCCGGTATCAATGTCTACGCGGCTACATAGTCCGGTTTATTGCAAACTACGCCGGGGATTCCATGCGTTCTCTGCGCTATTCACGAGCATCTGTGGAGAGCTGGCCGCCGATATATCACGCCCTGCTGGACACGGAAGATGCGCTAACATGACGGGCGGTAGAACCGATGGCGAGGTATGTGGTAGTGCGTACGTCAACGGAGATGTACGAAAGTGTCGAACTCGGGGCGTTTGCAGACCAAATCTTCGCGAAAGTGGTAACGATCATCTCCTCCGAATGGATGCTCCTGTACGCAGACTTACCGGAGCGGATGCGATAGAAGACGAAGATCTACGGATGTGAAATTTTGGTGTTAGAGAAAGGACGTCTTAACAAGGTAACCCTTCTTGTGGAAAGGCGGGCGGCGCCAGTGAAGGTGCGAGACCCACTGCTCAAGTCGTACCTGCACCATTTCGTGTGGCTAGGCTTGTGAATGACGCCCGGTACCTGCCTCGGGATGAGGAGGATCGTAGTAGAGGTACTTGTCAAGCGCGAGACACAAACGTAGAGTTATACAAACATCAGGGGGAATCGTCGCAGAGAGCTCTACATTCACCAAATAATGTCCCGGTCTGTGTGAGGAGTGAGATTCTGAGCGGCGACGACCTGTTCAGAAACTACGAGGATAATTTTAGCTTCTACGTACGCAGTGGAATCTTCCAAAATAGCGTGCAGATCAACGAACTTCAACACTACATGCCCGTTTGAGGACCAATACTGGCGAGCAAGGCAGACTATGGCGGCTGGGAAAGACTTGGTCTCAGCCCCAAGAAAGAACCCCTAGAAAACTCGGTGATTTTGGGGCCGCTATACCAGGAAAAGAAGGTTTCAGACAGAATGAAATTTTAGACGAGGGGGGGTGTCACTAGTGCCAGGGGCTGAGATCTACACTTTTGAAGACACATAAGCAGATG
>JAUKWC010115041.1:0-23505 GCA_032356245.1 Endocladia muricata
TGGAAGGACACGAGCTCCCGTGCGCTCGTTGTTAGAGTCGAAATACAGGTGTATTTCTACGTTATATTTCTACAAATTACTAGGACTACACAACAGGTGTGTTGTATCGACACTCTGTGGTATGAATCCGGCTGTTGTTGGGACTTTCAGAACTTGTTCCAAACCCCGCCTACTTTCCTGCATATTGAACCGCCACCCCGCAGCTCGGACTTTCCAGAGAGCCCGCACACTTCAAATGCGATCATGTCAACATTGTTGCACTAAGCAAGCTGGGATTGTCTACGAATTAATGTACACCTGATGAACAGAACCTACTGTGGCCGAAATCAGAACAAATAAGCAAATAATCTGTCAGTTGGAAACTCGAACACAATCAGCATAACTATCGGCAGAAATGATTGGCCCACGATCGCGCGCAGCTGTGGTCTACAGTAGGACTCTGGAATTGACTGACAACTGCGACCGTCAGCGAGCATTGAGCGTGAACTGTGTCAGTGGGGAGGATTCGATGCTAGGTGAAATGTCTTTTTGTGTCAAGCTCTCACTGCCAACTAGGAGGGTATTTAAAGGAACGCTTGGAGGTAGCAGTATAGTTTAGAACTTGGGTATGGATGCCTTAGCAATGCAGTTTGGGTAAAAGCATTGAGCAGATTCGGTTTTCTAACATTTTGGTTATTTGCGCTCAATTCAACACGCTGCAGAGAAGCTCTGGACCATCAACAGGGAGAAGTTCACCCGCGGTTACAACATTGCCTTCGGTTTTTGGCAGCAATGTTTGTCGATTGTGCCCACCTTAGGGCGTATCAATACCCTGTCAAGATTCCCAATCCCCGAATGATGTGTGCGGGATCTCGGGGGACTATTGTTCAGAATCACATTATCACCGAGTTTCAATTCCGAAATGGAAAAAATGACAACAGCATGTAGATGGTAGTTGGGGCCTTGCATCTACATTACGACCTGCAACTTAATTCTGACTGGACTGGATTCGTGAGAAGGAAGCTAGGTTCAAAACATTGCACGGCTGTGTGAGAACTGCACAGGATTCTTAACTAAGAAACCGTCGATGCACACTTATAGTACCATCTTCCTTGTTTTTTAGACAAGTACGGACCAGCAATGTGCTCAGTGTGTCAAAATGCAGGGTATCTGATGTCGAATGTCTGCACAGAACCTATGCCCTGGTGATGTATCAATCGACAAACAGCCTTGACTGGGTTGATGTCTACGCAGAAACTGCAAACTACCGTGCCGCTTCTCCTGAAACATTTGTGGAACGAAGAGACCGATTCCAATTTCAGTGCGTGTAGATGCGAACCTGTGTTAGAAACGAATAGTGAGGCTTTTCATACGTGTCTGACTTAGTTACAGTATTAAATCTGCTCCGTCTCCGGATTTTGAAAACAACTTGACTAAATTTCTTGATGTATCCTTTTATTCTTAGTGATGTTCCGATGCATAAGTTGTGCAAACGAAGCAATGCTTGAGTACTTTCGACTAACGGCATTTCGTGCAGCGCTATGAACTGATCTCTCCTATGTACTACCACCTAGAAGAATGATCTTCTTCTTAGTTCTCGCTCTGAGTAGTAATCTCAATGAGATTGTAAAACTCACTCTCTTCAGGTGAGACAGACTTCATTATATCTTGCCCGTCGTCATATGATTGACACGGCTCGTTGACTCTGAAAAAGTTCGCACACTTGCCCACTAACTTCTAGAGAACAGCGATTCAGAGACGAACGCGATGGAAACTTCGCTAGGGGAGACTGCGCAGGGTTGTTGAAGACCACACAGTGCTTTATTGATTTCAAATTATCGTTGCTCAAACGAAGTGGAATCGTATCACGCTTCTCGGCCTCTACATACAACTACAGATGTACATAGCTTTCGAGTGAACGAAAGAGGCAGAATACTGGGAGTGCTGAGATTCTCTCCGTGTACATGGTAGTCGTTTCTCTGATGCTTAATATTCGTTCTATAATATCAGTATGCTTCTTTTGTACTGTACATTGCCAGCAACAACTACCGTACTGATTTGAAAGCATCGCTAGGTTACCGTTCAAAGAAAGAAATAAGAGGGCCTTCCAGTGAGGTATGAAGAGCTATTACCTTTCTCAAAACGATATGTGAGAGTGACTTGGTGGAATACCAGAAAAACGTGTACTCATACACACAGCTGTTTCTACTTCTGGACCTCTGTTTCGTGCTTTCAATTGGTATTCTATACGTTTCGAGTGCTGCACCAACTCTGATTCGCTCCAAATAATAAATCCCATGTAGTAGCGGGAACTAGCAGACATCGTTTACCGGATCGTTTTCATTGAAATCACTCTCCAGTGATCGCTTTTGTCCGTTTCCTGCCTCCTCCTTACAGTACCTGAAGCTACTGAACCAATGTAGCATCTTTTCCATACCTTTTTCACCTGAGTATAGTCCTGCCTCTAACCTTGCGTGCTATAATTCTAGATCTCAATAGGAGGATGCTGGGTTGCAGGGATCGCTGAGTAAAGTAGCAATGTACGTTGGGAGTGCATATCTCAGGCAGATGAGGGAACTATAGCGAAACTTCATCGACCAGCTGTGCCCAAAGTCTCCATTCAATGGGTGCCATCGAAACAGTGACACTTTGCGAAGCGCAATATGATACAAGGAAATGGCGCGGTCTCAGTTTCTGAGGTCGGAAAATTTTGAAAAGGGAGTTTCGAGTATCCGTGTCCGGACAATGAGCCGTGCTCTGCATAGCACATGTACGTGACGGCCTCCCTATCGGATAAGACTACTGTAGCATGTGCGTGGTCCATCGGGTGCGAAAAGCTGTGTGACATAGCATCGCTAACGTAGAACTAGTGTCGTAAAGCGTGGTGTCATCCTAGACTTTCCTCGTGTCGGAAATGACTGGGTAAATACCTGAGCATCGGCGTGCAGTAGGGCAGGCGTTTCATGTGTACACAAACCGGGCTGTGGATGTCAAACATTCAAATATGTACCAGAGCATTCGAGCAGACCCTGCCGGCGGAACTGAACCTTCTCCTTACGAGTGCAGTGTCGTGAGCAGATTTTTTTTACGTAGACACCTAGGACCTATGCTCTGCTGTGCAGCAAGTGGTCCGTCTCTGTAAATAATGAAATTTGAAATAAGTGCCACAATCAGGCCACAGCTGACAGACATGTAGATTGCGCTTCCATGCGAGTATTTCCAGGTCAGTGAAAAACCTCTTTGGCGAGCACACAGTACCAATTGCATAACCGTTGTAGGCGATTCTGGATACATACTGAAACTAGGTGCAGATAATATGATAGCACTTAAAGCTTATCGCATCGTCACAGCAGGCCTTCTTAAAAAGCCACCGACGTTGGGTTCAGATGTCTTAGCAATACAGACGAACTAGTATGATAGTTTTCCTTGGACCCAAGAAGTGTCACTACACTTTGTAGGTCAATACCATATGGCATTCTTCATCCTGTACATGCTGAACGTAGCTCGAAAAAGAAATGAAGAGAACTGTGCAGAGAAGCAGTGATGGTCGTTTGAATCTGATTGGAAATCTATTCGATGCCGCTGTTTAGGTTTTATGTAACTAAACTATTTTTGGTCTGTTTGGTGGTTGTTGAGATTTGTACATTCAATTGCAAGACCCACACTACAGAACATGTAACATAGTACCTTTGCTGTTCGGACTATGGAATTTGCGAAGGTACAATAAACTTTGTAAATGGGCATCCAAAGTAGGAATGGAAATCAGGAGCTGCACAGTTTTCCAGAAATACATGCATCTGGCTGTCAATTATTGAGATAAACAATGTAGATTCTGTCCAGCTGTGTAGCGGCCAGAAAAGCTTGTTTTGTCAGGCGGTCCTTCGTAGGACCGATGCCAGCGACAAAATCCGCAACTTGAGACCGGCCAGAGTAGGCTGACGCAAGCTGGGGTTCCTGATTCCAATAAAGGTAGAGGTTGATGCAAATCGTTTGTGGTTATTGTACCACACGGTGGTTCTTTAACGTATTCTTCTCGGTCGCAATCGATTAAGATCGCGCTGTCCCCAGCATCATATGTAGTACTGTTGTTCACAGTATCAGTTATGTTTTATTAATTCGTCCCTTTTGGCCTAGCTGTACTGCTGAAGGCACTCTTTTCTATTTATACTATATCAGCAAACAGCAAGATACTGTGATCCTCTCTGAAAACTAACTGAATGCATCCACATCATTGTGAAATATCTAGTAGCTCTCCTGACCTCTTAGGTCACGTATCAGAGTCTTGATGTTTTCAATTTGCTCCCCTGCAAATAGTTTTACACTGGCAACAGTATAACGGGGGGTTAACAATACAGAAGTGTACAACTATAAATTACTCGAATATTTCTTACAGTCAAACCTAGAGGTGCGGTTCTTTGAAATACCTCTGCTCATGAAAATCCCTAGAACAGCGTAGAGGATGTGCTATCGCATTTTGGTAAACCAGATTTCAGGGATGTTTACATGTGAATTTCGGGAACCATAGCAAAAGAAAAGTTTACGTTTTCTTTTACTGGACGTCGCTTCAACGGCAGAGGTTGCCGTTCAGGATACTGCATTACCGGAACCACATGAGGAAACCATGTTCCTGATACTACCGCGAGTTATTTGGCAATGGGAAAGAATGGCGCAAAATCTACTGGGACCGTTTCAGTTCGATTTCGAGGGCTGACTTCGATTGGATGAAAGACAAGTAGATGCTTTTCTTTCGAAATGTTTACTATAACGGATCTGGCTGCCGTTCAGTACGGGGTTGTGATTAGCGAGATCAGTCCACTGACCAAAGACATCCACTCTAGCGAAAACAATCAGTCGACAGCCTTTATACCCCTTGTCAACGCAGCTGAGCAACTAGGTACGGACAACACATTCATTGCCCCTGGGCTGCAATTCTGCATCTCCGAACTCAGCAGAGAGAAAAATCGAAGCACCAATGACAACATTGTCATCCTTGGCGACGGACAGAGCAACTTTGGTGACATGGGGGGGGTCTTGGGGGCAGCCGAGATTGCCGCGAGATTTGTTGAAGATGGCAGCAAACTGTTCGCGGTCATTGTAGGAGGAGGGAATGGCGGCCTACTGAGAGAAGCTGTTGGTGGTGAAGAGTCCAAGATAGTGAACGTTTTTCTGTCAGATGACGATAGACCCGGTGTCGGGGCTTCTCAAAGCGTGGAATATGCTGTTGCATCCTTGATCCGCAAAATATGTAGCCACAAATCTGCCCCTAACAGCTAGTGGCAGCTCCCCATACTACCATATGCATACATACCTGCTCAACTGAAAAAGAAGCGAAATCATCGGTGTTCACCACGCAATTGTGTACATCACCCGTAGACCACACGAAACGCATGAAGACAAACTCTAACGAACGGTGCAGTAGATTCTTTTGTCACGTTTCGATCGCTTGACTCGGTTTGCAAGTAAAATAGTTGGGGTCGAGTAGTGAGAATCCTTAGCATTGATTATTGTACGGGGGATTGCCTGGATAATCCGAAGTGCTGTCGTAGCAGGATTCCAAGGCAGGTATTTTTTCCTTGAGGAGCAGTAGCAGACGAAGGCCATGGTATTATGAGGCAGTGAGCATAGGAGATGAGATTCAGTTTTGTACCTTTTACAAATCGTAGAATATTTAGAACCATGGGAATGGACATAAAGCGTATTTCCAAAACCTATTGTCTATTGTACTGCGCGTCTGCCTCATACAATGCGGACGTTTGCCCCGTAGGGGGCAGAGTCTCAAATTTCTAAACGGCAACTAAAAACACCTGCTCTTATAGAAAAAGGACTCAGAGCAAAGCCGACCTAACACATCCCATACTCTGCGATACGGGTGCAATGTCAACTCATATTTGGACAGGAACAGCCTGCTTTCTAATTTGTGTGAATCACGCCTCTAAGATATTTCTATATCTCTCGAATAATTTCGCAGCGATGTAAAACTTCGTGCTGTAAAATTAGTATTGACTGGCGCACCTTCTACTGTGTATCACTTGCACTCATTCGTAACTTATATGCACGCATTCGGAACCCTCACGCGCATTCTGAAATACTTGCTGCACCGGATTGTGGTACAACGGGAGCGGGCGGTACGTCGACGCAAGTGTTACCCGGGATCAGAAGGGAAGAAGCGTGCCACTCTGTCTCTGTCTGTCTCTGTCTGTCTCTGTCTGTCTCTGGCAGTGAGAAGACAGTACATTGGCGCTAGAAACCCTTGTTTTATATTCTCTCCACAGCTGTTGTCAACCTTCAACTTCTATTCAGGACGAGTCACCATAATCGTTTCATACAGCTCTTTCAGTGGGATCTACGGACACTACTGAAATGGTAATAGAGAGATTCGGGCAATGTTGAAAGCCCTAGAATTGCCACCTAGGTCTGAGTTGAGCGCTAAGAGACTATATGAATTTCATGAGCGTTGGAAATAGAGGGTGAGTGAAGTAGGCAGGCAGATGGCAGGAATAACCTAAGGATGGCGTTGTCCGTTTAAGGCTACAGGGCAGTAATCTCTAACTCGCAGTTTTGCTACTCGTGAATATCGCTGGCACATCTTAGAGCTAATTCAACAGTCAGTGTATGTGAAGCTGTTTTTCTCAAGCAAAGCATCCAAAGTTTGTCAATGATATGCTATCAACGCGAATCGTCGCAAATTTCATCTACAAAGTCCCTAGCAACGTTGATCATATCACCCCACGCATCCTGTACGAAGACCAGCGACGCATCTCCTCCCACAAGCTCCCGGAAGAACTCGAAGTTACCGTTGCCGACCAGCCCGGCACAGATCTTGTTGTTCGGCTTCATCAGAAACTCTCTTGCCAGGAAGGGGGCTCCAAACGGAAAGTTATCCCCGAAATTTGATCTTCCATCGCCCAGAAGAATAATTTTGTTCAAAGCCTGCGGGCTGCGATCAAACTCACTCATGCAGTACTGAAGACCAGGGCCAATGAATGTGAATCCGGAGCTCTGGCTAGTCGCGCTACTCACCTTACCCATGAAGCCACCCGGCGGAGGAAGGTTGGATGTCAGGGGGCTGATCTCCCTGATAAGGAGACCGTACTGAGCAGCCGCAAATTCAGCGTTGGTCAGGCCTCCAAGCACGCTGGTCACAAGAAGGGCAAAACCAGTCTGCAGGCTGAACTCTTCAGAGCTCAGAGAACGGCTTCCGTCAAGAGCAAAACAGATATTCGGCTTGCAGGTAGGATATGTTTCGGCAATGTAAGTGACTAGTGAGGCAATTTTCTGTGAGTTCTGAGGTGTGTTCAAAGGGTTGGGCACAGAGCTGAGTAAGCTGTTAGCTTTTGGGACAGAAAAGGCGGCGAGAGATGGAGCAGCAAAGAGCCCCAGGCAGAGGCCGATGAAAAGTAGCTTCATGTTGGTATGGGGATGATTTGCGTTTTCAGTTTATGGTTGCGGTGCTGAGAGAATGAAGAAGTACAAGTGCTAAGGACTTTGGCAGAAAATGGATTCTGGAAACACCCACAGAAACTTTATATGGCTGTCGCTGGCAATTGCACTGAGGGTGGGTGCTGTCTGTATCGCTAGAGAAGCTCAGCCAAAGTCCAGGTAAAGAAAAGAAGTCTGGAACAAACCACGGACTTTGCATTGTCACACAGGCAACCTATTATGTCTCGTCACATGTCGAATAAGGCTTTACAAGTACCCCATAGTACCGGATAGCGTTCGACCTGCTTCTGATTGCTCTTTGGAATGCTTTGTCTATTGAAGATGAGAACTTGTGATGCGCCTGCGGTTGTGTTCGTACATTGACGAGCGTGTCGGTGAGGTAGCTGTCGGTGATAATTATGCAGCGTTAGCTGAGAACGTCTCTTCACTCCCAAAAACTACGTTTGGGCTGTGTCGGAAAATGAACTTATCCAACTTGACACTATCTTTCAAGCTCCATATCAAAACTTATGTTTCCAACCTGAATTTGACTTCCTGCGCACAATACGCCGAGATTTCACATTGCTCGGTCTCGAGTGTGCAACACAGCGTAGGTTTAATATCAAAAGACATACCAGCGGAGCACCTCATATCTTGTTGTGCGATTTTCGTGTGCAGTGGGCTTCGAAACCTTTTAGTAAAACACATTAACGCTCATATTGCAATTGGAATAGAGTCGATTCTACAACTGTTTTTTGTGGGTGTGGATAGGTTGTGTGAGATCCACAAAAATGAACTGGTTCGGCATACTGCCGGCTTCGCACCACATAAATAGATTGTGTATGGTTGTAGAAAACGGAATATGCTGGTATCAGGGTGGCTTGGAAAGCACTGAAAAGCACAGGCTTGTTTAGCAAGAAGCTATGTGTCAAGAATGGTAGTACTTCCTTGTCATAATTATCTCTGCTGTCAACCCGAATGACACCAAACGTCTCAGGTGCCTATGCGCTACGACCCAAGCTAACTGGGGTACGCAGAGAATAATAGCGCAGGACTAATAGCACCTTCTCATCGTATACTGTTTTGTGGCACAGGTTGAGCTCGACAGGAAGCGCTAGACGTGAACATCACCTACCAGCTTAGTCGTGACGAAACATGCGCTCTATTCATGAAATTACAGTTCATGTCTTTGGTATGCATACTGGCATGAAAGTATCCTGTGTCAAATACAAGTTCAATCTAGTGATGCATGTGGCTAGTCGGGGTGTCTTGGGTTACACCCGAGAGACTCTTATTTTAGATATGCTTGTGTGTACTTCAAGAATCGCCAACCACCCCGGGACGTGCCTTCACATACCTCACTCATTATTGGTCTCTGAACACTCAAGTCTATCTACTTTGTACCTATATTAACAAACGTCAGAGTTATACACTTCACCAGAGAGCTCCTCGCAATGCGGAAGTCCTGCATTGCCTTCTAGCCAGAATTTGGGTATGTTCTTAGCAACCTGCAGAAATCCACGTAGCAACAGTGAGACACAATGCACGCCACACCACAGTGTCGCTTGCTCTCGTAATATGTTTATCATTCTACACTATAATACTGCCAATGCAACCGAATCAGAATGGAGATCTTCTGCAGTAGCTATGTTTCACGCTGAACAGTATTGTCTAGTACTCGGCAATTAAAAAAACATGCAAATCACAACAGGGATCTATGAGAACAGTGGAGTTACATCGTGTCATGTGCTTGACGTGCACAGTGACAATGCACTACTATACGAATAGCTTCCAGGTGCAGAGTTGAACGGCACTTGGTATTGCCACATGGATGAATGTGATAACCATCCCACATTCTGGATGTGCCGCATGCATTCTTATCGAGAACAGCTTGCAAGTAGCTGCCCCTGCACGCATAGGAAAGCAGGACTATCGCCTCTTCCTACAATCGCTGGAGTCGTCAAGTCGCCTACAATCAGAAATAAACAACGACACAAAGTCAAACTAGACCTAGGCTGTTGTCAAAGATTTGGCCTACCATCGATTCAAGATGACATCCAGCTCACTTATACTCTATGTTTCAATTGCATGTGCCTTTGTTGTGGGCAGCGCTCTGCACTCATCATCATCATGCGATGACGATTTAGGAACCCATGGTATTGTGACCAAGGCAACCAAATCCGACTCTGTTATCGCAAGCAGTGCCAACATCAAAACAGAAGTGCGGGAAGGAAGCCGGAATGGTTGTAGGGCTAGAGTGTGCTTCGCAATTGACTGGTATCGCCGCTACCCGCAATTATGTTCAGGGAACTTAGTCCCCGTTAGTCACTAAGACCTGTGCTCCGCGTGGTATTATAAACGTAAAGACCTGTCTCTCCTTTGTCCTGCTTCCGCCAGACTCGGCGCCCTACACAAAATGTAACTCGAATGTAAAGCTCCGACTCGCCAGGTCTCTGGGTCCCCTCTCCGCCTTAGACGCAGTGCCGAGTCGAAGTATTTCATAGTAGGTTCACTATGTGAGCCGCAATGAGAAAAATTTGGTGGTGGTGCTTGATCGTACATCAGCGTCCCACGACTAACATGAGAGAAGTTTCGCTTGTTGTCTTTGTTTTGGTCAAGTAGAGGGTGCTAGTTTTCACTGGCCAGGCGCGCCAGAGTTCCCGATGTCTTCAAAGAACTCCACTACCATGGATGGCACATTTTCTTTCAAGATGCTCATTTTAGGCCAGCCGTCCTCAATTTCTTCAGACCTTCTCCAGGGCGTAAATAGTTGCAATGAATCTTCGAAAACTCGGATGTATCCAAATTTCTGAACGAGCAACAGCTAATTTGCTTGATAGGCGCGGAGGTTGCGGACCTCTTCCGTGACTTGAAGGTTACTGTTTCTATCCAAACAAATTCGACCCTAAAGGACCTCCCCATGACTACTCGCCAGAAGCCTTTCGACCTCAGAAATATACTGCGACTTGCAGGCTGTAACGCGACAGGGCCCACACTGCAGCAGTGCACACTCGTGGAAATGCGCATATTACTTGCACGTGTGCAAATAGTTTACATTTGGTATTTTGATGCTGCATGATTCGATTCAGAATAGCCAATGAACGTTTAGCAGCACACGTTTTTACAGCTCTAGATGTTTCCCGAAAAACCGAGAAGTATCTTGAAGCCATGATTGGTGCGCTGGTAATTCTTAGAAATTAGATATCGGCTGTCCCTGCCCATATGAGCCGATGTTGCACGCAAATCGCTGCGCACAGGATAGTTTAGGCAGTTTTTGCTCCTAGTGCATTTTCTATATAAGCGGGTGTTGTTAGTGGTTCTCAGAACTTTTAGTCATCGAAGAAAAGTTATCAACCAACACTATCAACTATCGTTCAACCGGTCCTTTAGACCTTCCCTAACCCAGTCGTTCGTTTCGCACACCAACGAAAAGCATTTCTTCTTCTTCTGTGCTTCTGAAGCTCGCTCCGAGACCAAGCGGTCCTCGGGTAAAGTTCCCTGCCCGGGACACCCGTCTGCGAATTATGCGCTTGAACTCGCTTTTCTGTTTTCTCTGACGATCATTGCGCGGCCTCTATACATAGCGGGTACAATGGGCTTGAGACGTTTCGTGTACATGTGGATTGTCGAGCCCGAGGCTGTAGGGTGCTGGAGAGGTTTTTAACATCACCCGATGGGGTATTGGTGGAAAGAAGCGGCTTGTCCTGCGAAGGTACTGTGAATGCAGTGCGTGCCAATAAAGTCTTCGGTCGAGCAAGCGAAATGCTGTTTCAAAGTGATTACACCACTGGCAACACGAAGGGCTGGAAACGTAGAGGCAACTGAATCTCAGACGAAAGTGCACGGAGAGCCCTTAGCAGATATCCATAGACAACCTCCCCGGTATTGTTACTCGGAGGCAAAAAACCAAGCGTGCAGTGGTGTACGCTGCTATTTTGTTTCGTCAACGATCGAACTACCGCGTTTTTGAGATATGAGCCTCGGTTGGACACCCAGCACTCCACTGTACGAAATGACATTCACTAAGATGGGACCGCTAAAATAGTGGTGGTGGCGTCATCTTATGTAGCTGAGGAAAATCAGATGTAGCCGCTGAGATCATCCATTACTATTTGGATATACTGCCTGTCGTTCTCACCTGGTGTCACGTGGCAGAAATCAAAGCGGATCAGGTACTGAGAATTGTCCGTGTGAATTGTGTGCCCCAGCTGACGAGGAACAATCTTTCGAAACTATGGTAAGGTGGATATGCCTTCATGAATAGTTTAAGATCAAGGAGGACGGTAGTCCACCAGATATGTTTCTTAGTCGTATTATGCGTGTTACAATAGCCGTGATGTCCTCCGACTCCTGCGTGACCGACAATGAGAATCTGCAGCTCCAGCATATCTGCGGAGGGTGGTTTCCAGCAAACTCCACCACCATCTTTCCAAACCCCGTTTCTCTTCACGAAATACTTTGCCCTATGTTCTTCTCTGGACTATGCTTGGATTAAATAAAGTTGATTAGGTCCGTCCAGTTTCTCACGGAGGGGTGAGAAGATTTATGCTAACCAGACTGCTTTGAGATCAACGCACTTTTGCGTACGTGTAGTGTAGTTCGGCTTCTCTGACCATCTACTCAACGAGTCTGCCCACGCCTTCCGATCTTCAGCGAAATGTTCGATTGTGTAACGATAAGAACCGAGTTCTAGTACTCATTTTATAAGTTATGACAGCGTGTGCTTTGAGATGCCAAACTTCATTACGTAGGGACTGTACAGCTACGTAGGGTTGGTACTATGAGTCTATATCGCTAATTGTCGCCCCATGACAGTACAGTTGATGCCCCGCATGGGTTCTTCGACCACGCACCCTTCTTTCTCAGATACGCTCGATTCGGTAGCAGCTCTAGCAAAAGCGCCTGCAAAGAACGCTCAGGGGTGTGGGTGTCGGCCTTCCAGACACTTGCATACATGCTCCATCTGTATTTACATGCGCATAGCACTCTAATGTGTCTGGTATGCGCCAGGAGATAAACCTTAGAGCTGTCTAGGTTCTAGGTGCGCGAGTCATGTTGGTCGAGCTATCCGGTTTTTTAGGCTGGCGAAAGCGCGTGTATGGGATAAGATCCAATTGCTGGACAGTTGCAGATGTGACAATGAATGCCTTCTTCATCAGCCCACCATTCTCTAACCCCACTCTATCAGCTCTTGCAATGGAGCTACTGAGAATGCGTAAGGAAAAGTTGACTCCTTCATGGAGTTTGTCGCGTATTGGAACTGCGCGAGCTCACATGCCGCGAGTTCCTTTTTCGGAAATTAGCTGACTGGAAAAGTTTTCTTCTCGCTCAGACACTCTGAAACTCGTTGCATGAATCTTAAAGTTGTATTTCTGACACATGTGTGGAAATCCTTCGAAGTTTGAGGGAAGCTCGTCTTCAGGTTGGCCATCTACCAAGAAACTATCGACGCATTGAGGTCAGCTTGCTATTTAGATATGAAGTAGAACCTGAGTTACACATTACAGCGTCATTGCATTCTTGTCGATGTCCGGTGGATGTATAGAATCCTACCGGAATCTGAACGTACAGGGTTTTTTGAGAGTAAGAACCTATGGGTAGCTGCCGATAGGCAAGTTCCATATCGATGCTTGCAAAACATATACGTTCTTGCACGGAGTGCAGTTCTCACTCGAGGTGAGAAACAGAGAAAACTGTCACATTCAATTGCGCGTCATGCCTGCACGGGTCTACTGTGCAGAGAAACCCTCCGTTTCCAGGCTCTGGCAAAGTTAGTGCCCGGCTGGCTTCTCGCGCGCTCGAGTAATCAAATAAAATTTCTACCGCCTCTAGTTTTTGAATCGTACTGGTTGTAAAAGCGTGCTGAGGAGGCGCGTGACGTCGTTGGGAGAACCAAAACGGACAAAAGTTTCTTGTTGCCTTGGTTACCAGCGATTGCTCGCTTGCCGGCTGATCAGGTCCATATTCAGTTTTGAAAGCATTCTAAACCTTATTCATGGAGATTTTCAGCCTCAGTGTGCCACCGTTGGAGAACCTTTCATTTCCAGCGTTGTCAAAAATGTTATTGTCAGCGTTTGTAATATCTTCGTCGGAATCAATACCAATGATTGCCCGCGCTGTCTCTGGAAATACGGTGATATCATAGTTTGCCCCACTGATCTGTAGCCTCTGAAAAGACGCACGTCTGTAGTTCCAGAACTGAACGCGGACACCCAATGGGTGGAGTTCTAATGATGCTTGTGGTCTACTCTACATTTTGCAGTTCCAGGTCTAGTATCACTTGACCTGGGCTTCCAGCAGGGAGGCGTCGGGGCCCAGTACTACTAGACTCGGACTTCCACCTGGAGGGTATCCGGGCGTAGTAGGACTGGACATGGACGTCCACTTGGCGGAAGTCCGAGTGTAATAATAATAGCACAAATTCTTTGGCCTACAGATATCCCCCATTTAGTCATACTTCGTGGGGTACTGCGACAGATACAAGTCTATGAAGGCATTTCTTGCAGTTCAAAGCGATGTACTGATACGCGCTCAACCCAGTCAACCTTACCCAGACGTCTACTGCGGGTGGTGGAGGTCCATTCTAGTTTTGCGAGACTTTAGTATGGCTATATGTCCGCTACTTGTAGAGTATTTGGATACATCTGTGTAGCCCTCGTCATCCTGCAGTACCATTCCCATTCTTTCGGCCTCTCTTCCTCTTCCTATGACTCACATTCTCCACACTATATCAAACACTCCGCGTCTTTCCATTCTACAACCACAAGATGCATACCGACGACCAATTGTTCTGATTGGCAACAACAAGTCCGACCATCACCACTAGTGTCTCAACCTCTCACCTCCAGCAACCTACACTCTCTTTATCGGATAGCAAATTGCACAGACGGTAAACTTTCAGCAGTGCCGCACAACAAGCCCGACCTCCATCCCTGATTGCGCCACTACGCATCACTATCGCCCCGACTCCTTTACCATCTCCATCTCTGACCACCCATACTCCTTGCATTTCATTGCATACCAAGTTTCAAGCTAGTTTCCAACCATCACATGCATCCCGTCCAACCTTCGACCCGCTGTGCAGCACCAAGTCCCACCATTACCACCAATTCCGCACCCTCTCCACCTCCAATGATGCGCACTCCCCGCATCGCGTTGTATCGCCCATGGCGCGCCATTCTTCAGCGACATCACGAATCCCCCCCAATCGTCGTTCCAGTTTGTACCACCACGCCTCATTATCAGCTCAGCCCTCTTACCCTATCAGTCTGCAGGGACCCTTATTTCCCGCATTTCATAGCACACCGGATATCCTACCACTCTTCAACGACACCACAGAACTCGCCCAACCTCCGTTCCAGCTCATATCACCATGTTTCACCATCACGGACACTCGGTCATCCTCTCCACCGTCACCGATCCATACTCCCCGCATCGCATGGTATATCTCTTGTCGTGCTATTCATCAACCGCAACATCTATCCAGGCTGACCTTTGTTACAGCTTGCACCACCACGCCACACCACTGCCCCAAATATCTCAACCTCTCCACCTCCGATGAGCTACACCTTTCACATCGCATCGCAGAGCGTATGTACTTCCACTCTTCAGGGGAGCCTCACAACACACTCGACCTTCATTTCAATTCGCACCGCCACACCCAGCATCACCTCCATTCCTTCACACTCTCGACCTCCAACAATCCATACTCCACGCATCGCATCGCCCACCAACTTTCTCGGCGCTCTCTAATCACACTAAACGTCCCACTCAGTCTCCGTTTGGATCCGTTTTTCGGTCATAACGAAGTCGTGCTGCTTACTCATGGACGCCGTCGCATCATATCACAAGAAGCATATCGTCTGGTATCATCCGTCTACGTTAAGATACCGATAAAAATAAGGAAAGGTCGAGATCCGCGTCGCCGCGGTTCAAAGATGGCCTGTGGCAAGGTTCTACGTTCTACATTTTCGCCGCTGTGTCTCCAAATTATCATAGACCGTACAAAACTTTGAAAGTTTTCAATGATGGATATTACGGTATTACTACATTTGGAATCCCAGTTCTCATTGCAGTTCGAGACAGAGAATGTAAGGAACCTCCTCGTCCCCACAGCCAATAGTGTTGGCGTGTGTCTCATGGCGGGCACGTCTTTCTCCAAGACCACTTCTCCATGCACTAACCATACCAAAAGCTTGATGTACGTGGGAGTGCTCACGAGCGGCACTGGAGTTTTGTACTCAGTAGCTGCAAGAGAAGACCTCCACCTGCCGAAAATGTTGCAGCTCCACTCTCCGACTCAAGTCACCCGCCCTTCTCCTTGCAGACCTCTTTGCAGTTGTCGATTACTCGCTGCAAGCTTCGGCGTGCTCCTTGTCCAAATACGAGCAACATTGTCATGTCCGAACACGTAGACTTGGTGGACTCGGGCCTGCTTCTCGGGAAATTTTGCCTGCTACAAAGCCTAATGCTCACTACAAGGAAGACGCCCCTTTTAATCCAGCCCCTACGATTCTCATTCTTTTTCTCCCATTTCGATCAACACGGATAACGCCGCGACCGCAAGTACCCAACCTCCGCATAAACGTCTTTGTTTCCGGAAAAGAATGCGGATCTCCACTGAGGTCAGTACGAGGCCTACCAATACCCGTGGTTTACTACACATTTTGCAGTTCGAGGTCTAGTAGTACTACACCCGGACTTCCACCAGGTGGACGCCCGAGTCTAGTATTACCAGACCTGGACTTCTACCAAGTGGACGTCCGGGTCCAGTATTACTAGAGTCGGATTTCCACCAAGTGGAGGTCGGGGTCCAGTAGTACTAGACTTCGAACTGCACTTTTCGAAATGTCTGGACTAGTAATACCAGCTAAAATACTACGGCCTGTGGAAATCCAGGATGACTTTGTACTGCGCAGCGTACTGCGACGTGTGGAAGTCCCTCCCTAGTCTTGTTGCACTACAACTGAACCTCTCGCAGTTCCGAATGCGATATTGCTGCATTCGGAACTGTGAAAGATACAGATGCGCAACCTGCGTAGTGAAACTATACAGAACGTCCACTGCGAGCGATGAACGTCTAGTCTCATTCTACGACATATTCATACTGCTACATGAATAGTCTTTCTAGAGTATCTGGACGGACCTTCGTTTTCATCATCATGCCCCACCATCACTTCCACTTTCTCCCCCTCTCCAGCTCCGATGACGCACATTCTCTGCATCGTATCGCACACTGCACGTCTCGTCACTCTTTGACGACGCCACCCATCCCGCCAACCACCCTTTCCAGTTTGTACTCCATACTCCACCACCAGCACTCCGTCACCCTCTCCGCCTCCAACAGCCCACACTACCCGCACCGCATCGCACACCACACGCCTTGCCACTCTTCAACGACGCCTCCCACCCCGCCCGCTTTTCCTTTCAATTTGTTCACCACACTCCATCGCCAGCACTCCCTCACCCTCTTCACCTCCGACAGCCCGCACTCCCCACATCGCATCGCATACCGCACGTCTCGCCACTCTTCAACGACACCACCCACCCCACCCACCATCCCTTCCAGTTTGAACACCTCACCCCGCTATCACGTGCACACCCTTACCCTCTTCACCTCAAACAGCCCGCACTCCCCGCATCGTATCGCACACCACACATCTAGCCACTCTTCAACGACGCCTTCCATCCCGCCCAGGCCCTTCGCGCCAGTGAAGATACCGTTTCGGATACGCGCTGCTTAACTTTGCCCGCCGTCGCATCACAAGGAAAAAACGCCGGTCAGTACGCTCTGTTGACGGCAGGGTACCTTTACAGATTTGACGAGCTGCCGTCCTGCGTCGCTGCGGTGTAAATAGGGCCTGTGGCAGGGTCTTGCGTTCCACAGTGTCGACGCCGTCCCTTATAATTACCATATACCGTGTGAACCTTTGAGAATCTTTCAATTAGGGATGTTAAAGTATCACTGCGTTTTGATTCCCACCTCTCGTTGTAATAGCCGTCAGCGAATGCATGATGCTTTGTTGCCGACACATCCAAGAGCGTGCTTGGGAGTCGAATGGTAGGCTCTGGCTTGGAGCTTGATCACTCCTGCCCGCACAAAACCTGCACTAGGTTTCGTGAACGCCGGAGTACTCGCAGGCGGACCTACCGTCTTGTATTGAATGGAAATAGGAAAACAGCTCCACCCTTGGAAAACGTCCTACCTCTCCGTTCTCCTACTCCTCCCGCCAGCCCCTCTCATTGCAGCCATCTTTGGCAGCCCTCAATATTCCCTGCGAATTTTGGCATTGCTTCTACTCAAGTCCCGACGCATATTCACTTTCCAAACACGAGCAACAGTGTTACTGCCGAACACACCGACTGGACAAGCTCTTCTCTACTTCTCCACAACGTTCAACGGCCCCAGAATCTCCGATCCCCTACGCCGACAAGGTCCTCTCTGATGAGGCACTGGCGCCTCTGCTTCCCTTGCTCCCATTCGTGTGTCACCCTGATGCAGAACCGACGAAAAGTACGAGCGACCTCCTCCTGCAATCTATCGCAGTTTCTCTTCCTGAAGTAGAAAGGACTGTTGGGCCGTGCACGGTTGACGAAATCATCTCTATCGTGAGGGAGCCCGACTTCTCTCTCAAGCGCTTTGGAGACCGCATTCACTCCTCTCAAGAGTGTCACTCCCTCACACTTGCTGTTTTCAAGAAGGAGCTTCGTCATCGGGGCTTCTGCGCAAATTGTGTGTTGGACCACAGCGCTACGTCCATCGTAACTGCCTACTTGCGGGACCGTGTCGAGATCCGGCCAAAGCAAGGAGCCCAAGCCAACACAGACTCTTGCCACTTCCTCCCTCGTGGCGACACCCGCAGATTGACACGGATCTCTCCGCGCATCCCCTGCAGACTGACGTGCACCGACGAGTTTGTCAAGACCTCAAGGGAGCAGGTCTGGGTAGCGGGCTGGAGGGTGTCATCTGGGACATCGGGACGTCCGGGACCCGCTCGTTTGCGGGTTGCATACAGATTCATACGGATGAATCCGCCATTACACTTAACAACAGCGCCCTCGTTGCCTACTCCGTGCATCCCACTCTCCTCAACTTCACTGCCACTTTCTGCCCACGCTGCATAATGTACCCACACACCGTCGTTGGCTGTCTTCCTGTCCAGCTCTTGCCCACCGTGGACAACAGAAACTTTGACGTCCTTCCACCTTCTTCGACTACTCGCGCACCAGACACGAAAACCTCCGTACTACACCCAGCTCTGCACTTTCTACTATCGCCTCTGTGTGAAAAATCCCTAGTCGGCTTGACATGCTCAGACGCCTACCATCAGCTCTGGAAATATCATCTGGTCCTCACCAGCTACTGTTGCAACATAACCGAGGCGAAAGACAAAATTGGCACTCGATCAGGCACAAAAATCAGCCAACTCTCCCACAGTTGCAGAGTACCTTCAAATCTCCGCACTTCGTCCGCCTCATTCCCGCCGCACACCACGCAGTCTACTATTCATCGTCGCAGAAAACAGGCCGACCTCGAGGCCCATGCAGCTGCCCATGCATTGCTGGGCAGGCCGGCTCAGACACGAGCTCCAACCGCACATGCGCAAGAATCCCCCGCCACCTCCTCGCTCCGGGGGCTGCCATCCTTTTTCGAAACATGCCCCCTACTTCCGTCCTATTCTCGACTCGATATGCACTCCATTTTCGATTTCGAGCCACTGTCAAACTTCTTCCTCGGCATCTCCGGGCTAATCAAGACCTGCACATTCCTTGGGCTCGACTTCCTCGTCGTATTCATAGCGCAAGCTTCCGCCGGCAACAGTCGGAAACAGTTCAGAACCATCCGCACAGCTCTCCTTCGCGGATGCGGCACAATTCTGGCTGCCATTCAGAGGGACCTCTACGTTCCCGGCCTACACGTCGACTTCTCCGCCCGCGAAGAAAGCAGTCGCCCGAACGGACTCTATACGAATGGAGGAGTCCGTGGTATGCTGGAGGCCAAAGACTAGAAGTCCGTTGGCATGATTTTTCCAAGCATCGCAGGAATCATAGACCGTCGCTGTGATGAAGCTGACTGCGCGCCCCTCGCATCCATTTGCGCTCAGTATTCAGACACTTTAAAATTCAGCTCGAAAACAGGGAACAGAGAACCAGTGGAGCCTCGCCGAGGTCCACAACCTAGAGGAACGTGTCAATAAGTTTAAAGCCTCCGTGCGCGACATCTTTGGGGACCATAATCCGACCAGGCTCAAGACCCTCAAGTTTGATCTCCTCGCCCACCCTCCAGATGACATCCACAACCCTGGGGGCCAACAACATCTAGAGGCCGGTGTTTACGCATACGCTCACACTGCCTTCAAATAAGATTACCGTCGCACCTCCAAGCGAAGGGCAACAGCCATGGACGAAACCGTGCGCCGGAACCAGGTCTCCGAAATCCTTGCCGCCGCTCGAACTAAAGATGGCTCCGTTTGACGATCGCGTCGTCTCAGAACCTCACACAGGAATCTAAATGACAGGCCCGGGGCGTGTGATATGAAGGAAGGCTTCAGAATATACCTCTGCGAGCTCGCTCACTTCAGAACCCTCGCCATGCCGCTGCTCAGAAACGAAGAAGATTGGCTTACTGCCTCGATGCTCCGATCACTACGCGGAGAAGCTCCGGACGCGTGCATCAATTTTTTTGTCCGGAGTCGTGACCAGGGCACTACTTTGCTGCTGGAACTTGTCTGCCCCGAGCTTCTCCAGCAACATTCGGTCCATACATGTGACACTCTGCAAATTACTATCGTCAAAAGGGGTTACGTTCTTGGCGGGGTCCATACTTCCAGCAACGACTATGACGCCGACCTGAATGTCATTCAACCCGACCCAATGCGGAAACATGTCATTCAGTGTGCTTATGCAAATAGCAGTTTCGGCCCGACGAATCTACAGCGATTCAGCTTCGTGCTCCTGGTCGCTGACGACGAAGTACAGACGGACACTGTATGGGTGGCCCAGGTTCTGTTTCTCTTTTATGTACATTCCCACAAATCGCTGCAACCTAAGGAGTACGCCTTCGTTCGGTAGATGGATTGTATTGTGTCAAGCGACGCTATTGTGGACACTCCGCAATGCATTTGCTTGCCGTAGTTTAGAGACGAGAATGTAGATTGCACAGAAAATCCCATCCCGCTCGCAGAGATGCAGCGACGAAGCTGTCAAGCTCCTGCTTCTCCCTGATGTGGCCTGTGCAAGGCCTCTGCTACTACTGGGACAGCTCGCGTGGTGCGGTCAAATTACCACATCCCCCCTTCTACTCCTCAGCTCCACTGCGTCTACAGTCGCTTCTGCATGCACAGATTCTACAGCGACCCTGATACAAGGCCAGTGCTACCTGCACCCTCCTCTCCAACGGACACGCCACTCTCTCTGCTCTAGAACTAAACACACGAGAAAACTATAATCCATTTAGGGAGCTACCAATATATAGGCACTGTTTCGTTCCTTCTCTCTCTTCTGCGCGTCTACATTTACTGGTTCTCTGCTCAAGCACCAACGCGCGGGGGAGAGTCAAAAGTTGCGGCCGGAACTTGTGACGGGCCAGACGCGCCAATGCAAAGCTCATACGGACCCCTGCTTGAGTCGGCACGTGCAACGGAGAAAACTTTAACACTGTCAAGCACACTGGAGATGTTGTCCGAGAACCACGTCTTCCGTACGGCCACACAAAATTCGTTCTCTGAGCCCACCTTCACGACGTTCGTGGCTACTCCAGGGCCGCCTGCAAACAAGTCTTCGCCACCTTCCTCACCAGATCGTTCCATCCCCTCATTCATCGACTCACACAACGCCCCGTCAACAGTAGAACCATACAGCAACATCTCTTCCAGAACGATGCGGCATAAAACGCTGCAAATGCTGCATATTATATGCGCTGTTGCCATGGGCAGGTGCGTGGAAAACCTCAGGCTGTAAACGCGTTGGCGCTAGCCGCCACGGCCGTCATCATGCTGCAGTCAAGATACTACTGTTTCCATCCAGGCGACCAGGTGTGCGAGTTGCATGATGGACCGGTACTCGGACGTCCCATCCGGCTGCGCAAGGTACCCTCGGAGCTCGTGAACGACATGTATCCCCAAAGAGTTTCCGAACAGTACCTGACCCACGTGAAGACCACCTACCTCCTTCGGTACATAGTAATCACCGTATGCTAGATCCTCGACCTTGCTGAGTCGCCACCGTGAGAAGTCTGGAGCCCCTTGCTCCCGTTCTGAACACATCAGCTTCACCCGCGCTTCAAGTGCCTGAGATGAGCGCTCCGCCCCCTCGCTGTCCGATACAAACGTGGTCTTCCGTGACACCAAGAAGAAATACCTAAGGCATTGGAACAGCTTGTTCCTAGTGTTTCTTTTCCGCGCGCTCATCATGTCAGATATATTCTGCTTCATCCTCGCACATAGAGCATAGTCTGTTGAAGCGGCCTCCGCACACTCGCGGCGGGATTCGGCGTCCAAAAACGATGATGACTGGTTCCCAGTGCCAAGCTCTGCACGCACCATTTCAACCAAAGCTGTCGCCTCATCGTAGTAGGAACGCGTATAGTATTTCTTAAAATCGGCAAGAACCATCGGTGGAACCGGCGCGACATCCTCCAGGCCGTCCGCGGAAAGCTCCTCCGCAATGTACGGCTAATTGCGACCTTCCCAGTTCCTGATAGGTACTTAACTTGTTGAGTACAGGCCGGCAGTTTCGCGATGGCACTATACCCGAATCTGCTTCTCGATGGTCCTGCCAGCACCAATCTACTTTGCCCCCACTTGTTTCATATGCTTGCAACTATGTACTCGTCCAGTTCCGGCACGCAGTGTGACCTGCTGGATGGCACCCGAAACCCCGTCAGCCACGCGTAGGCTCTCGTTCTCCTGCTTGACATCCTTGAGCTCGGCTTGTAGTCGCAGGAACTCGGAAAGCGTTGCCTTGGTTGTCACCTCCACCTCAAGAAGCCCCTCATCCGCCTACTGTAGCTTCTCCTTGTAGTCGTTGACCTCTATCTTGGGACCAGAAATATCTTGCTCCTGCGCTCTGACCTTATTCATCTGCTCGGCAAGCATCGTGTGTAGCTCGTCCATCTGCTCACGCACGATCGATTGTGAGCGAGCTACAGCGAAAATCTTTATCCTTGTCCAGGATGGCATGGGCGGCGGTGGGGACCAGGAGGGTTCCACTACGATGGATCAGGAGGATGCAGGGTCCCATGATGAGTTTTCTCTGCTCCGTGGCGGATGTGCGACCGCCCAGGGGCAGCAAAACCGGGCGTGCGAACGCCCGTAGCTGACGCAGCTCCAGCCCGGACAGAGAAGCTGTCTATGCTCGAGCTGCAGTGAGATTGAATAGACGCACGACCAGCAAGCATCTGGTTGGCAGCACGCCCTGGTGGAACTTCCGGTGTTACCATATCCCCGAGAGTCACCAGAATAGTGGCACCATCCGCTTGTTCAGCTTCCGGACCGAACAGAGACCGTGCCGACGTTTTGTGGGGCTACACAACCCCCTTTGACGTGTCTTGCAGGTGCCACTGAGTTGCATTCGCCAGGGGACTCGGTGCAGTCGTAGCGGTAGGCACGGCCGGGGCATCATCGTCCACCTCCCGCTCGTCGGAGGTGCGCTCGCGAGATTTTCGCATCATAATAGCCCTTCACGTCCTTCTCGCCTGCACATCCATTGATGTAGAGCTGCGCCATATGCAGGACAGGAAAGACGGAGGCTTGTTCAGAAGAACAAGTCGGAATGCTTCGTCGCAGTTTTTGTGAACTGAGCAGTAGAAGGGCCAGCTAGCAGGTACCACTGGTCGTGGGGCCCTTGTAAAGTCATGGACACGCGGAGAGTGCCTGCCGAGGTTTTAAGCATCATAATCGTCAACGGAAGGACTCGAAGCAGGGGCGGAGGACCTGCAAATGGGTATTCCAGAAAGTAACAAAAACTCAGACCTGGGGGGTGTCACTAATGACAGGGGCTGAGATCTGCACATGAAAGAATGCATGGGCAGGCGGACGTTGCTCTTCGGACTAAATTTCGCAAATCCATCCGCTCATGTGGTCTCACATGTGTAGATCTCAACCCCTG